>JANSTX010014765.1:0-17545 GCA_027564355.1 Penthetria funebris
GTTTCATATAAATTCTATATTTAGATTGAAAGAAAATGTTATCCAAACACTTGAAGGCGAACATCGATTAATTGTACAAATACGATTATGTATCCAATCATGTACAAATAGGTATCCTATAACCCATAACATATACTTGTATTTGTATACAACTATATCTCGTATGTAGTCCTGATTTTCTTGAAATAATATAGCTGTAATTTTGATGAAGTTGCTATGAGACAGAAGAGACGGGGGAAGGAAAAATCATTTTAAAGCATAACATAAATAAGGTTGTTCTTTCCATTAGGTAAAAAATATAATTTTCCTTAGCAAAATTCTGTAAGACCAGTTATATTTATTATTCTTATAGTGTTCATCAATTACATTTCGTCCTGATTACATTTGCTAGGACACAGAAGCAACAATTATTTTGGTAAAGTACTTAGGTCCGTTCGTTCGTCTATACATTATTCAATCTGTTATTCCGTCAATCTGTCATTCTGTCAATTCGTTTTAATGTCAGTCTGTTAATCCAGATTCCGTCAATCTCTCATTCTGTCATTCTGTCAATATGTCATTCTGTCATTCTGTCATCTGTCATTCTGTCATTCTGTCAATCTGTCAATCTGCCATTCTATCAGTCTGTCAGTCGTCATTTCGTAAATATGTATGTCATTCTGTCATTCTGTCATTCTATCAGTCTGTCAGTCTGTCAATCTGTCAGTCTCTTAGTTTATCAGGCTGTCAGTCTGTCATTCTGTCATTCTATTATTCTGTCATTTTGTCATTTTGTCAATCCCTAAGTTGTCATTCTGTCAATCTGTCAATCTCTAAGTCAGTCATTCTGTCAATCTGTGAGTCTGTCAATTTGTCAAATTGTCAATTTGTCAATCTGTCATTCTGTCAGTCTGTCAGTCTGTCATTTTGTCATTCTGTTATTCGATCATTCGTTAATTCGGTCATTTTGTCATTCTGTCATTTTGTCATTCTGTCATTCTGTAATTTTATCAGTCTGTCAGTCTCTCGATCTGTCAGTCTCTCAGTCTGTCGATCTGTCAGTCTCTCAGTTTATCATTCTATTAGTCTGTCTGTCTGTCATTCTGTCATTACGTCATTCGGTCATTCTATTATTCTGTCATTTTATCATTCTATGAATCTCTTAGTCTGTCAGTTTTTCAAGTTCTCAGTATGTCAGTCTTTTATTCTGTCATTCTGACATCTGTCATTCTGTCAATCTGTCATTCTATCAGTCTGTCAGTCGTCATTCTGTCAATACGTCATTCGTTTATTCTGTTATTATGTCATTCTGTCATTCTGTCAGTCTGTCAGTTTGTCGATCTGTCAGTCTCTCAATTTATCAGTCTGTCATTCTGTCAGTCAGTCTTTCTGTCATTCTGTTATTCTGTCATTTTGTAATTTTGTGAATCTCTAAGTCTGTCATTCTGTCAATCTGTCAATCTCTACGTCAGTCATTCTGTCAATCTGTGAGTCCGTCAATTTGTCAAATTGTCACTTTGTCAATCTGTCATTCTGTCATTCTGTCAAACTGTCATTTTGTCATTCTGTCATTCGATCATTCGGTCATTCGGTCATTTTGTCATTTGGTGCATTTTGTCATTTTTATCAGTATGTCAGTGTGTCGATCTGTAAGTCGCTCAGTTGATCAGTCTATCAGTATGTCAGTCTGTAATTCTGTCAGTATGTCCGTCTGTCAGTATGTCAGTCTGTCAATCTGTCAGTCTGTCAGTATGTCAATGTGTCAATCTGTCAGTCTGTCAGTCTGTTAGTCTGTCAATTTTTTAGTCTGTAATTTATTGTACAGCATCCAATAGATTATTTGAATCTCATTTACGGTAATTTATTTACGAAATGACATGAATTTCGTTGGGAAAACTAGTACTCGTGGAACAGTTTGTACATAAGTTTTAAATTATGAAATGCTCTATAAATGGGTGGAATCAATCATGTATAATTTATATATATAAATAGATGTATAAGTGATGTCAGTGAAATTTTAAGTCTCCTCTCTTTGATCTATTTGGTTGTGTTGTTCTACAGTTATCTCCATTTCAATATTTGTGTTTATTCTAACAGAAGGAATTTTCTTTTCAAGGTAAACATATTTTCTATATGCCATTTATATGTGTGTATTCATGATTATATACATTATATATATATATAATATTTTGTAGGATTTCATTTTTAGATTACTATTTAAATAGTTCAACCAATTTATGCAAATTTATTTATACGGATTATGCATGTGTCCTATAACATAAGCATATATAAGTAATGCATGTTTGCATAGGCGGTAGCAATAGGAAACCTTATATTTAATTAAGATTTCCCATTCCAATCGTATGTCTCTATACAGACATGAACCATTTATGGATTTTTTTTTTATTTCGATTCTAAATCTTATATAAAATTATTATAATGCACTAATAAGAGTGACGAATAGAGTTACCGAGGTTATAACTCAATTAGTCTTAACCTCTATGCGGTGTCACCAGTAACTCAATCACAGTATATGTCAGTAATGGCGTGTGATCGAGGCGAAAAGATGCTAACCTTTTATTTTATTCAAATTTAAATTTTATTTACTTGAGTTCCTTGTCCTGCGCAATGATATTAAAAGACACAAAAAATAACATATAATTGATAAAGGATAACTTATGGGTGAATATAAAAAAAAAATTATTATTTCGGTTTCAAATCGATTAGTCAGGATCATGTGAAAATGAGATCTGTAATCATTTCTCAAATTGGAGAATCACGGCAAGCGCTGAGAGTGAGTTCGGTTATTGACTTTTCGTCAGCGCAACAGTCGGTAAATAAAAATAATTCCTAATCGAAACAAAAAAAAAAAAGATATATGATAGAGACAGGAAATTGGCTGAAACGGTTGCTCATTAACTGGACATAATACCAGTAGTAGTAGTAGCGGAGTGCGAAATAAGTTGGTATCGATATTTTTGAAATTTCTGAATGATATTGGATAGTAACTCTTAGAAAATTTATTAATTATGTCTAGATTATAAATGCTAACATTCGAACAAATTCTGGAACATCTAGTGCATTCAATATAAACGTTGGTGTCAGATACTAGAAATGCATTGGAAACAGGAAATCCGAGCCTGAATTAGGAATAGGGCATGGAAATAGAAATGACTGTTCCACCAACCAAAGCTTAATTGATTTAATGGTTTGGTTCTAATATTATAGGTTCAAGTCAATGGTAGGTTTTTTCCTTTCTTTATCCAAGACTATTTGTTTATATTTTTGTTTATATTTTTGTTTGAGAATATACGAAAAGATTAACAGATCTGGCGACGATGACATCCCTGAACTGTGGCACGAATAAACGTTGCTAAATTTAATATTGAAGAGGGGTTTGTAGGTAAAAGTACAGGGTGGGATATATGTACTCACTACAAATTCATAAAACGGACTTACTGACTGGCATGCAAACTAACCAGACGGTTCTTTAGACTGAACGTCCAATTCAATCTAGAAACAATCTCAAATGGGATTCAGCAAATGGTAAGTTGAACTGAGTACATTAGTGGGCTACTGAATAGGAGCGAAGTTCATGTTGCTCACAGTACATTTTACCGAATACCGGTTACAAAACGATTTAAAGATTATGCATATCAAGTCGCGGTGGAATTATATCCGCCGATAACATATTATCAGAATTGATAAAAGTGGACATAGATGGCATTGCATCAATATTGTATCCCATTTTTTTAATGTGTGGTTAACTGATGATTAACGTTATGGAAAGAGTGGTTGAAAAATAAATTGCCAAATAGGGGTAATTTGGCGAAAACTAGCGCAATATCACTTTACTGAACACGATACCGTATAAGCTGATGATATGCGATTTGTTGCACCATGAAAGGCCTGATGATTATTTTAATGTGCATTGTTAAATTGGTGTGTATGCTGTCACCACTATTGTTACTGCTCGTCTTGGACTGGGTGATGATCAAAAGAAACCTCTGAACCGCATGTTATCAGAGATGGGGTCTAATTGATCGACTTGAAGATCTTGACATCGTTAAAGACATTTGTTTGCGTCGGATATCAGATTGAAATTCGAACAACTTTGTGAAATACAGCTCAAAAGTCAAATCAAATGAATGTTTCAAAGACGAAAGTAATGAAAGTTTGTAAGCTAAAAATATATTAATTTGTAGTCATCGGCAATGAAATAGATGAAAGAGTGGACTGCCAATAAATGGGAAGTTTTTTTTTACAATAAATGGTGGTGCTCGACAAATGTTTGGCTTACTGAATGAAGGTCGTAATAAATTTTAAAAAATCTAAAAAGTTGCGCATTCCAGTTTGTTTATCGGCTCTATTTTATGGCTGCGTACCTTCAAAGGTACCAAATAACATCGAGTCACAAATTCTAGTTTTCGTCAATAGATGCCTCAGTCGTATAATAAAAAAAATTTTGGTCAAATGCAATATCAGACGAGAATTTGTGTCGACCGACAAATCTGGAGGCAGCATTCTGGGATCTAATTGATCGATTTGAAGACCTTGACATTTTTTGATAATAAATGGTGGTGCCGAAACAGATGTACGGTTAGATATTGAAAATGCTCGACAAATGTTTGGTTTACTGAATGACGGTCGTAATAAATTTCAAAAAATCTAAAAAGTTACGCATTTTAAAAATAAATTGTTTATCGGTTCTATTTTATGGCTGCGTACCTTGGAAGGTGTCAAATAACATCACAAATTATAGTTTTCGTCAATAAATGCCTCAGTCGTATAAAAAATTTTTTTTTGGTCAAATGCAATAACAGACGAGAATTTTTGACGACCGGCAAATCAAGAGGCAATGAACAATATTGTTAAAAAAAACTGAAGAACGTGGATCGACCAATACAGTGAAGTGGCAGATCGGTGAAATTGCAAATTACGCACTTGACTGGGAATCCAGAGGTTATTAGAACACCCATTCGTACAGAAATCACGTAGCTAAGAACAATTATTAAGACCAGTGGATAAGGATGAAGTGAACTGTCGATGCTGGCCAACGACGAACATCCTTGAGACATTGCCAATTCTGGAGAAAGGCATTCATTAGAGATATCCATCAGACATTCACCATCGCCTTTGCCGCATTGCATCATTTTTTTTTGTGACGTACGTTGGCTATGTACATTTTCGCCCAAACACTTTGTTTTCTCTTAAAGTCAATGTAACATTTTTTTGTCAATATTTTGCAAAAATTAAAAACAACTTTAAGGACTGCATGCCATTATGTCACGAGTATTAAAAGCATTTATTCATTGCATTGCATATTTAATCTGATTGTAATAATAAATCCTTTGCATAAAGACACCTTAAATGATGCCATTTCACTTTAGCCACCCTTTCAGTTTCAGTTAAGGTAAGATAAGCTTTTGTAAATATTTGCATATACGATAATCCCTCGTCAAACATTTATTGAATTTGAATTTGAATATTTACCACATTCATAAATAATAAAATATTTATTTTTAAATTAAGGGAAATAAAATATTTTATTTATAAAATACATAAAAATGTCATAAAATTGTTCTTATAGAGCTACTCGTTCCAACTCGGTAATGACATTCATTTGTTCCCCATTTATAATGCATTGGAAAATGCAATTTTAAAAAGAACCCATAAAACATTAATGGTTTCTAAAATAGTTGTGATTTATTTATGTGCATTTCTGGTATATTAGAAATAATGCATTTTCATTTTTATGAACAAATTAATTTATGAGTTGGTATAGCGTACGCTTGTGTACAATACATAAATACATAATTTTTATGTTGATCACTTAATATTATTGAAAATGCAATGAAAATTATGATAATGTCAAAATAATTGCATATAAAAAAGCAACTTAAAATTTATGGAATAAAATGCACTGATTTTTTTTTTATTTTTTTTGCTATTTTATCTAATAGAAATTTTTATATCCGCAATTGAATTAAAATAATTATTGTGTTGCACTTTCATTTGATCATAAAATTGGTGCATCATAAATAAAATATTGTAGGGTTCCCTCATACCGATGAATTCAGTAATTCAATTACGAAATATGCATCAATGAACAACTGGCATTTACTAGGAATTGTGACGTTAGGAGAACGTATAATTCATAATGACCGATTCAATTTTGTTCATCGCCTCCAGATCTGTCAGTATCCATAAATTCTCATTGTATTTGGCCGGAAAACCGTTTACATGTGTGTGACGCACCTATTGACGAAAAATTGAATTTATGACACGATTTTATTTGTCACTTTTCCAATTTTGCATGAAATCTTACATCTGTTTCTGGCACCACCAATAGTTGTATTTGGCCAGTCACTTTTCCAATTTTGCACGAAATCTTACATTTGTTTCTGGCACCACCAATAGTTGTATTTGGCCAGAAAATTTTTCGCAATGTGTCTGACACGACGTTTTTTGTCACTTTTCAAATTTTGTACAATAAACCTTAAATTTGTTTCTGGCACCACCAATAATTGTATTTGGCCCGAAAAAATTTTGCATGTGTCTGACACGATGTTTTTTGTCACTTTTCAAATTTTGCACGAAATCTTACATCTGTTTCTGGCACCATCAATAATTGTATTTGGCCAAAAAACTGTTTCCATGTGTCTGACGCACCTATTGACGAAAAATTGCATTTATGACACGATGTTATTTGTTACTTATCAAATTTTTCACGAAACCTTACACATGTTTCTGACACCACCATTAATTGTCAAAATAGTTGGAAGTCCTCTACTTCATCGATTAACTCACCGTTGCTGACTGCAAGCGCACACCTTCTCAAATTTGATAAAGATAACTTCTGATGATTTCCAACTTGATGCGAGTGTTCCCTAAGGTTCCGTGTTGTCTGCTACGCTATTTTTAATTTTCATTAATTAACTCTTATCACTAACTGCGAGTCCAATTCACAGTTACGCTGATGGCAGCACTTTCCATCCAGGGGCATGGCCAGGTTGTTTCGCGCTGATATGGACAATTTTCTTAACGATGATTTAAATTTAATTTTTAATTGGGGACGTACTATTCAATGCAAATAAGATGCAGTTGTGTCTTTTGTCACATAAATTATATACTCCGGATCCAACTATACAATCCGATGGTAATTTGCTGTACAATTTTTTCGGTCTGAAGTCACTCGTAATGCATAACAAATTTAAAACTGCTATAGAATAATCACATCTTTTGTGTGGCCAAAAACGCGGCCAAAGCATATATAGGGCCACTAATGATGCACGACTCTCACATATGGGTTGGGACTTTGGCATCCACTCTTGGTTATCTCGACACAATTCAGAGACGAGCCTTTCAACTTATAGGTGATGAATAAATCACCGGTCACAAAGATTTTCTTAAGCATAGGCGCAATATGGGGGAACTTTCATTTTTCTATTGGTATTATAATGGCAACGGTTCTGCTGAGATTTCTATCATTATACCAAATATTCTGGTATTTCTACTAATATAATATATGACTAGCTTGGTTGTCACACTCGCATTCTGTTGACTTTTACGTTTGGTCGCACGATCAAATATCGAGACACGTTAATGTTCGCTTACTTTTCGTCTGTGGTACCGTCTGGATGAGGATGTGCGTCCTAAATTTTATGACATCCAGGCTTTTAAATCAAATGTTCAAAAATTCCTACGTTCATATCCTTGTGTTATGAACGTTAAAGGGTATCCACTCCCTAAAGAATAACTTTAGCATAAAATAAGTAAATAATTGAAAAAAAACTGACCGAAAAGGAATACACAGTTAACATATTTAATCTCAAATGATAGTCACCAAATACCCGACAGATGAGTACTTTAGCGATATGGTGAGTAGGTTCATGGTTTCGCAGTTTTGCAAAGAATTCGGTTTGAAAGAAATTTTTACTACATGAAACAACCTCCATGATTCTGCCTCGTATTTTGGCAAAATAAAATCTTGACGTAACTACATTTAAAATGGGGTATGACAGTCGACATTGAGAATATTTTTTTTCAAGCATTAGATACTAAAATTGAATTTGGACAAAATCGTATCTCCAACTATCGAAGAAGTGCATATTCATCCGATATGATATTCCGACCATATGGTCAGATAATCAAGGTGCACCAAAAAAAGCTACCATAAATTGATCAGTTAAATTGAGTGTGGCAGCTTACACAGAATTTCTAATTTTAAATCAATGAACATAATTATCAGACGAAATGGAATTGGATCGACCATATTCACTGAGGCGGCATCTGATTAGTGCGATATGGCAAAATAAGCACTTGACTGCAATACTTAGCGTAGAAGATCTGTGGATTATGCAATTGTTGCATGTTTCTGGCTGAAACCAAACTGATGACCAGGTATTATATTATAGCTTTTGAAAGAATCGGTAACAAGCTTATTAATATAAATTGACATCGCTCAGGTCCTTTCCTGCTTTCGGAATAAGTATTATTTGTACTTTCTTCCATTCTATTCGATTTTAAACCAACCGAGTTACAGCTTCAATTCGATTTTAAACCAATCATATTGCAGCTTTTATTCGAATTTGAACCAATCATATTGCAGCTTCTATTCGATTTTCAACCAATCAAATTGCGGCTTTTATTTAACGTACGTATATACCATTTAGTATGTACGAATTGATTATGATTATGTTTTCCTATTACCAAAATTGAAAAATAAGAATTTCCAAAGAATTGACTTCGAACAAATAATTATTCACTGATCTATCAAGCGAGTAGCATTTCGAAATAGTAAAAATGTTCTCTGTCACGCCATACTTTGGTGGACTAGGTTTTCTACTACCATGAGAATTCCCGAATAAGCTCATATCTTGTTATATCATTGACAGGCCGTCTCCGTATATGATTAATCGAATTATATAATTTCTATTTCATAATCGTATCTATTGTCTCAAGATCTGATAATTTGCACAAATCCACATTTGCTATTAAATTGGCCAAAGTATTCTTAATATACATTTAAGACGAAAACTTGGATTTGTGACATAATGATATATTCATTACTTTCCAAATCTCGCAGTTATACAATAGTACGGATTCTTTATGGGCACTCGATTCCAAAACTGAACCGATTCATAATTGTGTGTAAGTAAAATTTTCTGATCAAATACAATAGCAAATGAGAATTTGTGGAAACTGTTAGATCTGGAGGCGATGAGCAAAATATTGATAACAAAAGAAAGTGGAATTAGATTAGCCATGTACACTGGGCCGTAGGTTATTCTGGAAATTCTGGTCGTCCAAAAACAACATGGCGAAGAACTGTCATTAAGGAGGCTGATGCCAGTAGAAAATAATGTGTAATTTCGATGTTCTCCACCATTCTATTGGTTTTCTTTAATTACTAAGGAACTTACATTTTACATTGATTGTACTCATGTGATATTTTGTTTACAAAAAACAAAGTAATAAAAAAAAAATCCAATTTACCCAAAGTTGATGAGTTTAATTTGATTTCTATTGAAAGAGTTGATGCAATTTTGCAAATTAAATTGTAATTGAAATGCACAGCATTGTAAGTAAAATTCAATTAATCGACGTTTTACATATTGTCGCATCATTAAGCATCACAAAACCACATTTGTTTAAAATAATGTATCCATGTGGGGTATAAATTCCATTTGATTCATCAACCCACATACTTTATTTTATCAGTACTTCAACATGCATAACCTACCCACCACAAATTTAATGCACACCCCATTCTTATTGTTGTACCAATTCATTGTAAAATATTTTTGAATGCATTCTTCATAATCTAAACGAGAAGGGTAAAATATCCGAAACGTTACAGTACAAAGGCAAAGAGCTTTCGTTACCGCTATATTGTAAAACAAAGTATTGAAACATTGCTTGAACAATTTTTAAAAGTGTTTACCAATCTGGCTGATGATTACTTACCAGAATTTAACGATTTTTTAAACAGTTTAAAACCAATACAATTTGCTTGTAGAAGTCCTGGCACCTCGAGATGCAATTCAACTAGCGAGAGCAAATTTGTGCAAAATTCGATAGATTGAGTAAGAATTTTTTTCGGAATTGGAGAAAAATAATTTTCATTCAATCTATTGAAAGACACTGTGCCCTGAGCTTCATACATGTTAAATTATATAAAAGTAAAATTACCTCCCACCTGGGAAGAAAAAAAAACAGTTAGTACAAGATGAAAATCAAAAAGAGAAGAAGGTGTAACGCCACTCCAAATAAAAATCTTAGTGCTAGTAACAGCACCAAACCAACACAGGTCAAGCCCAATAAAGTATACAAAGCACCCACAAATTGACAATAGGAACTCTGAAAGAGTCAAATACAGCATAATTACATACTTTAACTATCCAACTGACATAAGAAACTTGGTTATGTACAAAAAAAAGTTAGAAGATAATGGCAGCAAATAAGAGATCTTATCCTGAAAACTGGGCTAAACAGAAACTCTCAGCAAATTAAGCGAATGACTTTAGAGCTGAAAGAAAAATCAACAACTAGTTTTCTAAGAAGTCTGGTAGCGGAGAAAAGCACCAGCTATTCTCTTTGGAAAATAGTCACCACAGAAGTCATCTCTATTCCTCCAATTTTGCTGGCGAACAACGAGTAGTCAAGAAATGATTAAAAAAACGTTCGAACGTAACAAAAACAATAGCCCAAATCCTACTGAGACTGAATACATCAACTTATATAATGAACCAATCAAGATAGTGATCTTAAGGGAGCTGAAAAGAGAAATCAAGTACAACTTGAACCCAAAGAAATCTTCAGGATCTGACCTAATTACAGGACAAGTCATCAAAAAAACTTCCGACTAATGAACTTCTGTTAATAAATGCAACGATACGGCTGACATATTTCCCAGACTCATGAAAAGTGGCTGAAATTATAATAATAGCCAAATCTGGAAAACCACCAACAGAGATAAAATCGTTTAAACCAATCTCTGCCGATTATGTCAAAATTGTATGAAAAATTACTTCAAAATCGATTCAAACCGATCATCGAAAATAAGAAACTACTTCCAATCCTTCAATTTGGTTTTTGCGGAAAACACTCGACTATCAAACAAGTGCATCGACTCATCTACATTATCGGAAAAGGCGAAGAATTATGCTTGGCCATATTCCTAGATGTAGCCCAGGCGCTTTTGACAATGTATGACATGAGGGCCTGATTCATAAACTCAACAAGCTTCAACTGAAATCATATATATCAAATCGACTATTTCATATAAGACAAGATAAATCATACTCAGAACCTAAATTTATTTAAGTCGGTGTACCTCAAGTGTATTGGAACTAATCCTGTATCTACTATATACCTGCGACTTGCCACAGACAACCAATGTAAACAACGCTACGTTTGCAGATGATACTGGTTGCCTTGCTTCTGGCAAAACAGTTCAGATATCAACAGATAAACTTCAAAGGTCCTGTGATCAAATCGCCAGATGTAGTGACAAATGGAGAATAAAACTCAATGAAGTGAAAGCAGTGTATGTCAATTTCACAAACAAAAGATTGATAAACCACCCGAAGTTAAGTATGCATGGTAAAGTTACACCTTACCACAATGCAGCCAAATGTCTGGGCATGACACTTGATGTTCGTATTAAATGGAAAGAAAAAATCAATATAAAACTTACAGAACTGAGAATACGCTACAGGCAACTCTATTGTCCCATGGGACGTAATTCAATTGTATTTATCTACAATAAAATACTAACGTATAATCAAATATTGAGGCATATTTGGGTTTATGGCATCCAACTCTGGGGTTGTGCTGCTCTATGTTGTATTAAATCAATTCAAACGTTCCAGAACACAGTACTAAGGAACGCAGTTAATGCTCCTTGGTACATAAGAAACGATGACCTTCATCGAGACCTTGGTGTTCTGTTCCTCTTTATTAAATTCCATGTATCTTCATTAATTCATTCCTTCCTTTCATAAATAATCAATTAATGAAACCCAATTAATTCACCAAATCGGCTGCGAACCGCTGCCTTAACACTTCATTACAAAATTTAGCAACATTTATACGTCCAACAGTTCTGGGTTGTCACCTTTTGCCTGTCATAAGGTTTAATTTCATCTATATAATAATCAAGTAATGGTCACTTAAACATCAGCGCCACTATAGCTATGAACGTCTAACATCGAATATCTCCATCTCCAACTAATTGTTATGTAATCTATTTGATTTCTGGTACGCTCGTCCAGTGAAATCCAATTTTCTTTGCGTATTCTTTTCTACGCAATAATAGTACTATCAATCATAAGGTTGTGATTACTGCATATTTCCGTAAAAAGTCCTTTATTATTGTACACATTACTTTCTCCGTGTATACGCATAATATCCTCCCAGCATTTTCCTTCCATCGAATTTTGCTTAACCCAAGTGTTTCGCATTTGTAACCCTTTAGTTCTTAATCCACCTGCACCAGTTTCAAGCATTGTTCTAACGTTCCATGTTTCAAATCATGTTCGTTTATGCAAAGCCAAAAGTCTTCATCGTATTTCCATCCGATTCGATTTGTTGACGTTTCTCGTCCAATTAATTATTTCTGTAAATCCACAAATTCCTTGGTTGGTGATGTTGTACAAGCACTGGGCCAGTAATGCAATTCACATCTGTACTTTATCCTAACACAGACCATCAGATATATCAGTAAGCGATGAGTATACCGTGCAGCTGGTATAGAAAGTATTGACAGACTACAAGTGATTTAAGATATAAAATTTCTGAATTAAATCAAAAGATTTAGAAAACCTCATTGTTATCCGTTATGGAAGAAGACCAGTTAGATTTGGATCACCATAAATACCAAATGAATTTGTATTATCTAGATCAAAATGATGAGTTATTTGACAATAAGTCATCATTGACTTATTGACTTATTGTCCGATACTTTGGATTTTTAAATTAAAAATTTGAAATTGTGAACTATTAACTTTTAATAGATCAGGCAGCTCATATATATTTTTTTTTATTATACCGGAAATTGTCAATTTAACTGTAACATTCTCATATATAAAACGATTAGCCGGAGATTTCAATATTGAAATACAAGATTAGTTCCTGTCGTCACGATCAGACAAATTTTAAAAGAAAAGAAAAACACCTGTAAATCTTTCTAAAGGGAATAAAAATTTAAATTGAATGTACTCTGCCCTCTACAGATCCCCATCCATTTCATAGCTTCTGTTGTAAATGTATTCAATACCTCAATACATGATGCCAAATAAAATTGCAATAACTGAAAATGTGTTTCTAATACTAAATTCACTGTCTCATATTTACGAGCTGTACAAGTTGAGGGTGGTATGGTATGTAGTTTTATGATGGGTTTTTGTCTATATGACATGTTAGCCTAACATCATAAATATAATGCATAAAAGTTCATTTAGGATTGAATTTATCAACAGCATATTTCTTTAGTGCCTTTTATTATGACCCTCTAATGACTGAAGAATATATTCATGATATTTGTGCATGTGAAACATTACCAAATAATAATAACAATGTAATTTGGTTATAAATTATATTGATCGTTAAATTTTTATGATATCAACCATAATTTTTAATTGACAAGCACCCTTATGATATAAAAAATGTCCATAATGAATGTTTCTCTCATTAATTGTAGAATGGGATGCATGCCATTATGGTAATAAACTGTTTTGTGACATGGTTAAGGACTTCTAGTGAAAAAAATTTAAATTTTATGAATGCTCTACGATCCTTTTTATCAGATATTGAAAAGAAAATAATGATGAAATGTAACCACCAGAATCAAAATTTGGAACCACTCTCAGACAAAAAAAAAAAACAACGATACCACAATTTGCAAGATGCAAGTGACATGTGCTTACAAAGATGTGTATGTTTAAGTAGTACAACAAGTGACTGCAAAAAATCCAAAAAAAAAACCGATGCCACATGCGATCTAACACGAACACGTACGATACCTCTAACATATACCAACCAAGATAAAACAACACCAAAAAAACACATCCTACCTTTACAGCCCTAGAACAGAATCACCCCCCTCCCCCCCAAATATATATTCACTGAGTATCGTTAAAAGATTTCAAAACAATGACAGACTCGCAACAAACGAATTCGTTTTGAAAAGACGAGGAGAAAAAACCGAACTCTTCCTCCATAGCGTTAAGGACCACGTGTCAATCATCCAACATCTGAAAACTCGTAACATTCAATTATTCATCGTCACCCCTAGCCAAAGCAGACAAAGCTCTTTCGTCATAAGCGGACTAGATCTGGGCTACACAAACATTTATGTCCGATTATAAAAACGAAAGCTCCGACCGCCGTCAGAAAATTATTCTTCATTTTATCATTTAACTTTGCTGCTGATCTAAATACACCAATTTAGGGGTAACTCAATTAAATATAAACTCCTTAGTGAGTTATAAAAAAACGTAATGAGCTAGTGGAACTCACCCATTCGGTAAAGCCACACGTTATAATTACGGGCGAAACTAAACTTAACCTCAAACTCAACGTAACCATTCACGGTTATAAAATATTCAGAACCGCCAGAGTAAATATTGTTAATTGTCGTGGTGGTGGTACTGCGATCCTTATAATCAATCTTCAAGTTATTTCAATAGAATGTACTGTCATCTTATCTTGCCTTGAATACGATGGCAAAATGCTATTCGTTTCTGCCCCTACTTTCCAGGCACCAGTAACTGATACTAGATGGCGACTTTAACGCTAAACATTTTCTTTGGAAAAATACAGGTGATAATATTCAGGGTAGAAATCTTTATCACTGGTACTTTGATGGACCCTCGGCTGGTTCGTTTACTCTTTTCAGCTCTCTCGATCCCACATTCGTGAGACCCAATGCTATAAGCTTCTTTGACCCAATCATCGTAGATTCAAAATTATCCCTAAATTGAATCGGTCTGAATAACCCGCATGACAAATGACAATATTAATGAAGCATAAACAAAACGATCTTATTAGTGACGAACACTTTAACAGACTAATTACAACTGAATTCTCTAGACCACAGATTAGACCACTAGACTTTTCTATTTTACGGGCCAAATACAGCACACCGAATTTTATCGATCAACATTATTTATTGTCATTCGTCACAGAAATTGATCAACAAAATTAAATCAATTAACAACAAGATAACGAAGGGATCCGATTGGTTTCTGTAACAGAGTTATCAGAAGATCTTTAAAAAAGTTTATATGGTTACGCACATTAATTCGCAACTGCTTTGTACTGATCACATTTTGAATGTGCTTAAAAATGCTGGATAATATTGCCATTAGCATATATTAAACCTATAATGGAGCACAATTCACATATTTGGAATTGTGCTCGTGCGACCACCATTGGTTTCCATGACATAAAACAAATGCCAGCTTTGCGATTAATATGTGATGATCGTGTCACTTGTCACAGATATTACTTTAACATATGGGCAATGTGGATGGGCTATCTCTATTCTATAGATATTTAAATGGTTTTTGCCAATGCTAAGATTATCGGTAATATACCCAATATTCGGGTGTTCCTTCGATTTGCTCGGTTATCTGTTAATTATACATTGGTTATATGGAATAACTTTAAAATGTTTGTAAAGAGAAATCGAAACAATACCTTGGTATGCCACGAGATTCTCAACATATTGGAAACGAAAATTGGTGATGCAGATATTGCCAAATCTATAGCCACAAATCAGCTATATATGAGTGTCTTGAGTCTGACGATCAAAACGAGACATACAAAATTGTTGCACAAGACACAAACTTGTGGAAAACTTGATTGAGAAGTAGGAAAGTCGACCCTGAACAATGAATGAGGCAAGGATGAAGAACAAGATGAAGAATTTCATAACATCTATCAATGAGTCATGATGATTTTCATAATTTATGAGCAGGAGTGAAGAAGTCACATTTAAAGATATTTTACCATTCTTGATAGAATTTACAGGGTTATTTAAATTTATAACAAGTTATTGATATTCTTTGTTCAGTGAAGACCTGAAAATTGTATTTATTGATAGATTATTATAACTGCGTACATATTTTTTAATATTAAAAATAATGGTTATGTATTTGAAATTTTAGACTTTATTCAACATAACTTTCTAATTTTAAATTAACCTTTTGCTATTAATAGAAGAAACCTAAAAAGCAAAAGCTTATATTTCAGATTATTTTTTAAAGTATAATTTATTATGGGCACATAATATAGGCATGTTCATCCCTTAAACCAAATTTAATGAAATTTCTATTATATTGACCAACTACAGCTGCAGTAAACTCAACATATGTGTTTTAGGTGAATTGTGCTCTGGATAAGGCTTTTGACAGTCTTCATGCCTCCCTGAGTTCTAATGCCATCTTCAATAATAAAAAATTCTAACTTATTTGTTGATAAAAAAAAACTCGACGTTCTTTGGCTGAACGAGATTTGTTGGAAGAAATATGGAGAAAGGTCTGCATATCACACGGATCACAGTACTGGAGTTCGGTTTATTACTAAGCATACCAACAAGAAAAAGTATTGTGTTGTCAATTGGAAACCAATATCTAACCAATATCTCCCAAAGAGCGTCTTATCCTATTTGCAAAACATTCGCATTCACAGAGAATATTATGAACAGAAGTTTCGTTTTCACTATTGCAATATTTGCAAATAAATTGAAAATTTCCCGTTAATTGGCCGGCAATTACTCTCAACTTATGGCTTACCTATACCTAGATTTGTTCTCATCCCAGTACTTCTTCCCAGCCCTTTTTATGGTCAGCCAATTTTTTTTTTAGCATACCTAACATTGTTAGTGACCATACCACAGAAAGACCCATAACCAGTAAAGACTGTCGATTAACTTATAATTGCGAGCTCATGATCTACTTTACAGCATAATACCATCCATTTATCTCTTTTCAGGTCAATATAAGTTTTCTTTGGTAATTCCATACAAATATAGACTTAATATTATATAAGCTAAGTGTCTTAGAACATGTTAAATGAGTGCCAGAACAACACCAAAGTGGAACACTGCCTATTGAAAGCCCTACATGGCGACTGTGCGGCCATTACCAAAGCATATAGCCTAGGCTTTTATTGTTGCCAATTCGATAATAACCGAACATAAAATTGGTGAAGAAATTTTTGTGGCGACTTATAGAAATATGTTCGGCTTCGAGTTACCCACAGAATTAGTCAGGATTCTGTGAAAAAGAGAATGGTGAAGATTGTTCAAATTGAATAACCTTGGCATCTCAAGCCCTAGTGAGTTGGGTTACTGACTTTACGTCAGGCGGCCGCCGGCAGTAAAACAAAAGTCAAATACAAGAAAGGAGAGAAAGGAAATTAAATATTAATTATTCATTTATTGTTTATTATGGTAAGAAATATGAAATGAGTTCACTTTCGGTAAAGAATTCCGGAGGTAAACTACTCCCCCAATCGGATCTCCGGGTGGGGAGTACCAAAAGTGAAGTCAATTCAG
>JANSTX010014776.1:0-16582 GCA_027564355.1 Penthetria funebris
CCGAAGAAGGATTGATATTCAAATGTAGTACAGCATACAGTTCCAAATACCTAATGACATATCATGGTCATTATTTAAAAAATGGTCTGCTGTCAGTGCAGACCATTTTCTGGACAATAAAATTCATATTCGTATAATTAAATTTATTTAAATAATTTTTAATATAAATTTAATTATACGAAATTCATATTCGTATAATTAAATTTATATTAAAAATTATTTAAAATAATAATTTTCATTGCATCCTTTAAATCAAAACAGCATGCGGAACATGTATGATTTTCCATCCAAAACAATCAGAAATATTTTTGGTTGGCACCGAAGAAGGATTGATATTCAAATGTAGTACAGCATACAGTTCCAAATACCTAATGACATATCATGGTCATTATTTATCAGTATATCGTATTGACTTTAATAAATATAATTCAAATGTATTTGCAACTTGCAGCGCCGATTGGAGAGTTAAAATATGGGAAGATATGAGAAGGTAAAATAATTTACTGTATTTACATTAAATGAGATCCTTACATAATAATATCATATTCAATAATTTAATAGTTAAAAATTCATTATTATTATTTTCAGTGAACCATTGTTTATCTTTGATTTAGGATCTAGTGTTGGTGATGTTAAATGGGCGCCATACTCTAGTACGGTATTTGCTGCTGTTACAACGGAAGGAAAAGTATTTGTTTTTGACTTAAATGTTAATAAATATAAAGCTATTTGCATTCAACAAGTTGTACCAAGAAAAAATGTTAAATTAACAAGAATATCATTTAATCAAAAATTACCATTTATTATTGTTGGGGATGACAAGTACGTATGTTAAATTTATTATCAAAGATTATTTTATTATGAAATAGGTTTTTCGGATATCGGTAGTTATTGTCTTATAGGTCATCAAAACGATTTAATTATAAATGTATAAAATTTCAAAAGCTTTTCCGATCATTTCATTTTCCTCACTTTTTTCATACTAAACACCAAACGTTCTAAATGGTGTGTTTTTTTTTTTTTTTGTGGATGGTATTTTGAAAATTGAACCTATTTAATCTTTACAACTTTGTATTTTGCTTTGCATTTTACATTATTTAAAAATTAGTAATTTATTTGTTTGTTTTTATTTGCAGAGGAATAATAACCTCATTGAAATTATCACCGAACTTAAGGATGAAAGTAAAACCTCCGAAGAAACAATTGCACATTGATCAAAGTGTTCTACAAATTCAAAAATTGGAAAAATTATTATCACTAGTACGAGAAATTCCAGAGGAAAATATTGCAAAAGAGACTACATCAACTGTAGCTTCATAGATATTTTATAAAATAAGTTAAATTCTTAATGAAGTTTAAATTCAAAATTTTTTTATATAACATACTTTAGAAAGTACGCATCTATAATTAAATAAATATTTTTTCTGAATTAACATTTTTTTAAAACCTTGAATGAAATGAAAATAATACACTTGAATGAATTGCTGTGTTGTTAACCATACTCTACCGAAAATTGGTAAGGATGGGATGTGTAATATTAGCGTTAGTTAAATATTACAAATTTATCAAATGTAATCAAAACTAGGAGCAATATTGCGAAGATAATTACAAATAGAAATGCACAAAATTTGCACATGATTATTTATCATATTTTAGACTTTTTAACGTGTTGATTAATGTGTACGATATCTGACTACAACTTGTCACCTCGGCCAGTAAAATTGTATCTTCAACCGTTCTTGCCAAAAAATATATACTTGCGGCTATGTTTTCCTGACACAAATCACAAAAAATACTAGTAGCTTAGGACAAACAATAAAATTCTCAATTAAACAGATTGTTAATGTAGCACTAAATATGCTTATGCTATATTTTACATATAGCTTTGAATTACTGTACCCAAAAAAAAATGATGTCATTCAAATATCTCCTGAACGCCTCTAGACAGAGGTTCGATGCAAAAAGAAAAATATATGCACTTGACTAATACATTTATTTAGCATATTTTGACCTTTCTAATGGTCATTGATTAATGGGAGGTAACTAAATATAATGCTCTATTATTTACTTTCAAGATCTGTGATACGCTTATAGTTTACATGACAACTGATTTTCTGAAGCAATCCATTAACTAGGATCAACCATTCAGGTGAGTTGAATTTCTGATCAAGTGTTTATTTTACCACGATGTTTTTTGGGAAAAGAGATTTAAATTACCATCATTATTGTTAAACTCATAGCTAAAATATTGTCTTCGAAAGTGCGGTTCGTCACCTATCTAAAATAAATCAGTGTTCTGAAAATATATATGTAACAATTTTATATGTAACAATTGTTTAAATATACGTACCTATGGAATCAAATATACGTACCTATGGATCAATGAAGTGTAATAGAATGTAGATCTTAGATCTTATCTTAGATCTAAATCTACCAGTTCTTTGAAATACGATAACATCACACTCGTTGGTGTAAGATTTTATGATACACTCCAGACCTCATTTGCTACTGCTCGGAAGTTCATTGAGTAGCGACACTCGATGTATTTATAGATTACCCGAATTTGACACAGTACAGTCTCTAGTAAACGATATATATATATTTGATGCACAATTATTCAAATTTTCTACAACAACAATATTCGTTTAATTCAACCGCAATTTAATTATTATTTATAAAATAAAAAAAGGGATATAGGATTCATTAAACGGAAAGAAATTCACCGCCATTCACCCCATTTATTATTCACCCCAAATTTATTTAAAATGTTGGTACTATTGATTTTCCAGGAGAAAATTTTTGACATGTAAAAGAAAATTGGTTTTCCTGATAAAGGATTTTTTTTTTGCGTGCAATGAGAAAAGAGTTTTTAATTTTAGAAAATGTTAAAATTATAATGTGAAAATATGAACTTGTGTGAAATTATATATTTCTGTAAACAGAAAAGAAATCCTTATTTAACAAATATTTATTAATTGTGAAAATTACTATAAAATATGAACGAGAATAATCCTGTTTTTCTTCTATACGTCATCTGTAGTGTTCACATAGAATTTTATTCATAAATAATTTTAAGGAAAACATCGATTAGTTTCGTTTTGTTTTTATTTTGTTTTGTATAGAGTGAATAAATCATCCTCATTTATTAGAAATATATGGAGCAACATGTTAAATATGAGATTAAAATTACGATTTTTTACATTTTCATTAATTTTAATTAATTTGATATTAATTTATTTTTCATGGAATTTATTTATGATACATTTATTTCCGGGCGGAAAAAATTCAATAGCACCAATAACAGATCGACCGAAGCCAAAAGATCGAATACAATCAACAAATAAACATATTAAGAAATCAATAACTATAATTTTTCGAGACTTTTTCCACTTTGATAATGATCTGAAGGGTTCAATTGATAGTATTATTAATTTAATACCAAATATTCAGATTTTAATTGTGTACGATGAGGAACCGTACCCGCCGTTGGAAAATTTAAATAATTTTACAAATAAAAATAATATAAAATTTATAAATTTAAGTTTTGATGTAAGGAAAAGTTGGAAAAGTCTGTCGCCAATAACTCAAGTGAAAACTAAGTATTGTCTCCTATTGCCGGATAGCGTACGATTAGGTGGACGTTCAATTTTACAAAAAATGCTAAAGGAAATTGAAAAAGTTAGTAAAAAAGTGATAAATAATAAAAGTAATAAGAATAAAAGTAATAATAAAAATAATAATAATAATGATAATAATAAAATTAATGTTAATAAAAGTAATACTAGTAAAATTAATAATAATAATAATAATATTATCGTTGAAAATGAAAATAATAATAATAATATACAATTAGTAACCCCAATTCATGATAATAAGGATAACATTGACAATACAGGAAAATTATTCAAATTACATGATGAAAAGGAAAATAAAATGGAAAAACGAATGCTAGTAGTTCCCTTTGCAAGCAACGTACGAACACTTAGTAATTGTTGTAGAATTAAGTTAGATTTTGTCAACTGGACAATGGAATATAATGTGAAAAATGGAACTGATAATTGTGACATGGTTAGTATAATGTCTTTAAATAATTATTAATTTAGAGCATCATCATTTTCATCTTCGTTTCAACCTTCAATCGGCTGTGGAACAAAATGGAATGTAGCATATTGCAAATAGGCACATCCTTATATCAGTATACGAGTAATTCCATTGAGTTATGATCACAAATGTCACACTTGACAGGAGCACAGAGAATCAGCTAATAACTGCAATTGATTATGATTTATGTCCTGTCATATCAAGTCATTTCACAATTTGTTGTCGATACCATGCTCCTCGTTTAGTAATCACACTCATTGTCTCAACATTTAAAAACCCACTGAAAATCTCATTTGATATTGTATTCGGTCAATAGAATCTTAGCATATATCAAGTCCTGAACTATTCTGTGAATTCTAGTCAAAGACATATCTTGTGATTCAATTGCTCAGACCTATAAGTGTATGGCCAATTGAATTCAATTTTCTTTATCTTGATAGTCGTGTTCAGCGGCTTTCTTTTATTAATAAATAACAGTAAGTAAACCAATTCTGCACTACTACAATTCATTTAACTTAATTTTAAATAAATATAAAGGTATTTCACTAGTTAATGTAGACGTTATTCCGATTTCCTTTCACTAAATCTCTGTCCAAGAAAGTCGAATTTATATCTCTTAAATTTTTAAGTCAACTGAGTCATATAAGTTTACAGTTTCCAAATCGTGTTTCTAAATAGGCGGCCAACCGCTCCCTAACATTCACATTCTAATTAATAATATTTTTAAATTTTCTAGTTCTTACAAAAACATGCAATCTTAGTTGAAACGAGTATTGTGAAGGAAATGCCTGATGCGCTTTCAGCACCATTTCCCGAAATGTTTTATATCCAATCGAAAATGGCGAAAATAAAGGTAATTATCATAATTTTAATTTATTATATGATATGGCTACAAATAATTCGCCTGCAAAAACAAATATTTCAGAAAATCATTTTAAATTCTGCACTTCAAGATGGCAAGCGATTGTTAACGGCCTTTCATAATAAGCAAAGAAAAAAGGAAATCAGAAAATTGCAATTCAAAGAAATGTATAGAAAATTACAAATTAAAAAGGTTTTAAGAAAAATGGTTGGAAAATCAAAGACAAAGAATGAGAAAATTAAACGCCATAAAAATAATGAAAGGAAAGATGGTGATGTTGTAGGTGGTAATGGCGGCGGTAACGCTTACGGTTTCATTAATAATGGTAATAATGCTGGAGTTGGTGGTAACGGTAATTTGGAATTCGCTAATGATATAAATGCACAACATTTTATCGATTCACATATTACAATTTCAAATAAATCATTACCCCTTATCACAACCATTGAATATTATGGTTGTGAAAAGAATTCAAAAAGTTGTATTGGTTCCGTTTACAATAAACCATTTTATGTTTATCTAAATAAGCATACACCACCATGTTGTATGGAAAAATTGAAACACGTTTTCAATCACATACTGGAGGAATTTGAAAATGTTGGCATTCGATATTGGTTAGATAATGATGCACTAAAAAGTGCAATTGAAACTAATGGCTTATCATTAGATGCATATGAAATTGATGTAAGTTTTAATTTATTCGATTTAGAGCGATCGGCATTTTTAAAGAAAAGTCAAATTCGTCCATTAGCTGATGCATCAAATTTCTATTGGATAAAAGCAACTGATGGACATTATTTTCGTGTTCAGTATTCAAAGATCAATCAAATTGGTGTAAATTTGTTACCATTTGTTATTGAAGGTGATCGTGTTGTACCAAATGGATTTTATGGATGGAAAGCAAAAGAATTTTCCGCTGAATTTCTACATCCCATGTCTACGGTTTTATTTCTTGGAAAAAATGTGATGTGCCCAAATAATGTTAGAGAGTATTTAGAATTAAAAAATAGAAATTAATATGAAAGAGATAATATATTGAGAAAATGTTGCTTTTAAAGTTTAAGGACAAATTCAACTAGAATTTTTTTTTTTTTGCAATTTCGATAAAGTTAATGATTAAACAGAGTATCGCCTCCCACCAAAGATCTACTGATTCAATCCCCGTTAGAATTAGATTCTATTAATACTGGAAAAAATAATTTTGCTTAATTATTCCAGGCAATCTTTTCAAAATATTTAAATAAATTTCTTGTGCAATTGACTTAAGCGGGTATCCAACACTGGCAACGACATACGGGTATCATAATAAAATATAATAATCAATAATACTAAGTAATTGGTGCAGTGTGCATTGTATATTTCTAATCAAGTTAATAGTTTCATACCGACCGACTATCATCGAGATTACTCAAACAATATTTACCTTCAGGTGGTGTCACCTGTAACTCGAACACGATTTATATCAGTAATGGCATATGATATGAGTTTGATAATATCGACTTTGTCGACTAGTTAGGAAAAAGAGCTCAACATAAAACTTGGTAGCTGACGATCATCTCTATATGTTTATTTTGGTTGATAGAACCACAATTTATTCGATGTTGAATATCATCTGTGGTTTTGTTACTTGTTCTGGTAACTGATCGCAATAATTCAAATTTTTAGTGACGGGCAATGGATCAGCATGCACAATATATGATAATGTGTTTTAGAATAATCATTTAAATGCAATTTGCAATTAAATAGAAAGAATATGAAGTCTGTTTTAGTGTAACTGATACGTAGTGCGTTGGCCTCTAATACCGAAGGCCACAAATTGATTTTGTTCTCCAGGTTCATTTGTCTTTCATTTATTATAACTTTGTTATCTGCACATAACATTGTCCATACAAGCGGTTAGATTATTGCTCTTGTATTGCCGAGCCACTAGCTATGTTGCGGTAATTTTATCGCGTCTACAAAAAAAAAATAAACGTGTCCTTGCTGTGTGTCAATTTTATAATTGAAGATTTTAAAGTAGCCAAGATTTGTGCTTATCCTTATTTAAAATTACAGCAATGTTAATACTTAATAATTTTGAATTTTATAATATTAAAGATAATTTATTTTGTATTAAATTACAGTGAATATTATAGTAGAATGATTTTTCACTATATCTCTCTCATTGATTGATTATTTAAATTTCTTTTAATAAAAAAATAAATAATATAAAAAACACTATTATTGATTATTAATTTTCAAAAATCGTGGAGGTGCGAATATACAGAAATTAATCATTACAGAAACCATCTAATGAAAGATATCAAAAGAGATCTGGAGTTCATCATATTTACCAAATTAGTTTCATATGACGTTGAAGGGCTGCTTTCTTTTTTAATTATTCCAATAAATTATTATACCATTTAAGTAAACAGTCAGAGGGTTTTTAAAATGCAGATTTTTATACATAAAGCGTATTGAATGAATGCTGAACAAATTTAACTTATTTATGCCATATAGATATAAAAATCCCTTAGAATAAAAGAATCCTAATTCGTACCAATCGATATATAGATATATATCCTTTCATCAAAATATATTGAATGTAAATGCATGCCAAGGGTTTAATGTGATATTTATGAGTACCTTAAAAATTTAATAGCATTTCAAAAGCATTGTAAACGTTGTGGCAGAGACCTACTGGATTTGTAATACCAATCAAACATAGAATCAAACACCCAATGAAATTTTACTATCAGAATTATAATGGAGAGTTATATGAAAACAACGGTTTACTAACCTTCACTAAATTTATTACATTGCCTTCATTCTGAAATACTCTAGTCTTAGTTCTAATTAAAATTATTCCAGCTCTGGGTTTACTCTCCAGTTCAATAATATGTACAATAGACATTTAGGAAAGCTAGTACGAGCTTTTTGAGATTACTCAAGCAATCTTTACAACCATGCGATTTCACTGATAACTCGATCACGATACATTATATCTTAATAATGACGTATGATCAATACTAAAAAGATGATGCATAACCTGATAATTATAATTAATTCTATATATTCCAGTTGAAAAATTTAATTTATGGCTATTTGAGTTCACATTTGATGTTATATGTATAAGTAAAGTAACATCATAATGTCACCATATCCATCCATATGATGCAAAGGTTAAGAATAAGATGATATAAAACTTAATCATTTTTATAAGTACATTTATTTTATATATCGTACATCAAAAAATATACTTATTTTAGTTATTTATATTAATTTTTCAAAAAAAATTACTTCTAAAATCTATTTTCCAATGGCTGGAAATAAAATCGGAAATAAAGCTTCATTTTCATGATGACTCTTTAAGGGTGTTGTTGGTCTAAAGATTGATCTAATTATAACTTAATAAGAAATTTTTTATTATTTATATATAAATATTAGAATTACCTAGGATCAGATTCGTTACATCCAATTAACCAATAGGATGTAACTGCAGTTTTAAGAAGTAAATAAAAAGGTTCTGAATAAAATAGAATTCTATAATAATTTAACTTACCAACACCTTTACCCTTTAATTCTACTTCACCACGAATATCCAATATGAATGTACCAAATTTTTCTAAAATTTCTTTAGTATCTTCCGAAATATGTATTTTAAGTGCTAATTAGACAAATGGAATTATATTTTTAATTAAGAAAATAAAAAAAATAACTTACGTAATCCTGAAGATTCCATTCTAGAGGCTGTATTTACAGTATCACCAAAGAGACAGTAATGAGGCATTTTTTGTCCAACAACACCAGCACAAACTGGACCTATTTTTTTATTTTTTTTTTGTATAAACATAAATGGTCTCATATTTTTCACTGGATTTAATTTATCAAGTCAACGAAGAATAATAAATGGAATCTGGAGGAATATTAAATTGAATATATGTGGGGATATTGAATTGCCCTTACTTAACCGATTACACAATACCAGCTGTATTTTCTCCAATATTTGGGCAGTTATTTTGAGTAAGTGTGATAATCGACACAAAATTCAGACATCTCAAATTGTATGTTTTGAAAACAATTTATTTATCTGAATCGGCACTATTGCTATTTCGTCAATAAGTAGTGCCCTTTAATTATTTGGTCATATACTTGAGGCTATGACAAGTACGAAATAAAAGTTCTGGTCAGAGATTGTGAACTATCATGTGAAATTATGGTCACCATGATAATGATATGACAATAATGAGTTTCTCTAATATTATTCTGATCCATACGTACGTACCTGAATGAATTCCAATTCTAATCTTCAATTGATATTCTGGTTTATGTTTAATTGTAAAACATTTAACAGCATCTAATACAGATAATGCCATTAGTCCAATTTCACGTGCATGATTATTTCCATTACGTTCCGGTAAACCGGATACAACCATATAGGCATCACCAATTGTCTCAACCTGTACAATAATATTTTTAAAAAATATATCCACATATATATACGAGTAGTTAACTATAATACTTAATTAATTGTAATAATCAATTACCTTATATACATCATAAAAACCTATTATTCTGTCAAAAGTACTATATAAATCATTAAGAAAATCGACTACTTCCATTGGACGACTTTGTGCACAAAGTGCGGTAAACCCAACAATATCACTAAAATAAATTGTCACACATTCAAATTGTTCAGGTTGAACCATTTCGCCAGCTAATAATTGTGTGGCTACAGGTCTAAAGAATACAAAAAGAATTTTTCTATTCTAATAAAGTCATCAAATTCATAAAAATAAAGTTCAATGGCATAATAGACACTGATGATCTTTCAAGTAGTATAAAAATATTAAATTACCGTGGCAGAACTTGATAGAGTAATTCTTCAGTTCTGCGTTTTTCCATACTTAATTGTTCAGTCTTTTCTTCGACTAGACTCTCTAAATTATTGGCATATTGTTCCATACGTCTTAACAGATCGTCCATTAAATTTTCACAAAAACCTCTATATTTCAATCAGTAATTTATACATTTTATTATAGTAATAATAATTTTTATTAATAAAATATTGTATCTGATGATATACTTCATAATACAACGAACAGTACTACGTATTGTTGAAAATAATGGTCTATCATCTGGATTATCTGCCCAACATTTGTCCATTAATTCTAGAACATCTGGTGGACAATCACGTTGACCAACAAATGGACGAAATGGTGTTGTTTCATGAGCTTCAACTCGTTCCAAAATAGCTTAACAAAAGTAAAACCTATAAGTTTTTAATTGAATTTACCATAAATTATATTATATTATATATACCTCTAGTATCTAAATATTGTCTAGCCGTTTCATAAGGACCACCTCGTATAACAATTTCTTCTAAAATAATGGCAAATGAATATACATCACCTTTTTGTGTTGCCGGTGTACCAGGAATTACAGTTAATGGTAAAAGTTCTGGCGCAACCCATAAAAGTTCTATATATTTTAAATAAGGATTAATTGAAAAAAAAATAAACGTGTTCAGGGATAAATAATTTACTATGAAAATAATTTAGATCTTTTACAAATTCGGATGGTGTAGTTAATGTTCTTAGGCCAAAATCAGATATTTTTAGAACAAATCTACCATCAATTAAACAATTACATGATCTTAATTTACCATGTGCTGTGATATCACTATTATGAATATATGCCATACCCTATAATAAAAAAAAATTAATTAGCAATAATTTTACTAAGTGCAATGGGCTCCTCCAACCTTTACTATGTCATGTATCAATGACATTCGAAAATTCCAATCCAATTGAATTGCTTCATTTTCTAGAACATCTTTTAAACTACCTATACAATGATTGGGAAAATTTTCAGTTAATGTTTTTAATAAAAGCTTTGAAATGAAATGGGAATGGGTATTTCTAATTGAAAATGTATGCAAATAAATCTTGACCTTTAATGCCGCATAGAGTGGCACAACAACGTCAATTACCATTTCTAATATTCAACTAATAACAGTCAATCAAGACAATTACACATCTGAATAATTGAATATAGTGGTGCATAAGTTATATGCCGCGTAGTTTGTTATTGGGATATTTTTCGCCATCTCAAACAGATAAAAAACGCTCTTTCTAGCCCCGATCACACGACAAAAATTGACATACATCATAAGATATGAATAATTATAACCGTTTTAATTTTCACAAAACGATCCTATTTTCTATGTTTATTCGTCGTTTATTGGATTCCTCTCTAATTTTATGATCTGCTATTATCGAATGGAAAATGATAATAGCCAAGTGTTTGCCTCCTATGGATAATCATGTTCAGAACTATTATCCAGATTCCACAGTATTTTATGTTCACTTGTGATAAAGTTTAAAAAAAAATAATAGTGCATAATAGTGAATAGAGATTTAAGAAGATGTTAAGTTTATACTTTCGTATCAATGCAGGTTACAAATTTAATACCTTTTAAAATTTACATCGTGCATCTAATTAAAAACATAGAAACTATTTACCTTTTGGGCAATACTCAGTTAAAATTAACACCGTTGGTCTTGGTAAATCAATACAAGCTCCAACAAACCTCACTGTATTTTCATGACTAACATCCCTTGCCTGTTTTATTTCCCATAATAATGTAGATGTTATATCGACCTTTAATAAGAAATAAAAATAATTAAATTTACTTTATTAATTTGTCAGTTATTTATTTTTCTTCAATATTTGCTGATGGAATACAATATAATATGAAAATTATTATATATACAAGTTATACCCGTTCAACTCACTATATATTTACCTTAGTCGTTATCATTCAATTAAACTGTGAATTTATGCAATAGACGCCCGAATTAATTCACTGGATATGTAATTGTGTAAATTATAATATAAGAAATCAATCAAAAATTCTATGGACTGCTGATTTTTGTAGATGATGTCTAGAAAAGTATTTAAGATTTATACAATACAGAAGAAAACGAGGTTTAGCAATCTAAGAATTTTACAATATTTCTGACAGAGAGAAAGCTTTTAATTCAATAAACACGATATTTAAATACTAGCAATATATTAATCAAAACATGTGAAACTTATGGTATTTTGATATTGGGCTACAAAGTATTAAAACTATCTACATATTCATGAATGTGTACAATTATGTTCTTAGATTTGAAATTCCAATGTAATTTATTAGCAGAATGCCCAATATTAACTGATACCGCGTAAATTATAACTTTCGTCGTCAGTAATTCATTAAATTCCACATAAGTTCACAAAAGTTCACATAAGCTGTAATCTGAGGCCAAATAAATTATAGTATGAGATTACATATTTATTACTTTGCGACCTACGCCTATTGCCTACTTGAATGCTGTTTGTATTTTTTTACAATAACCACATAAGCCAATATATCTGAGAATTAGAGCTTACCTAATTACCTAATTCATCTAAAATCTTACCTTTTTCTTTGCAATTTTTTTTATTGCAACACGTTCACCTTTATAAATTCCAATTGTTGTGAACACTTGTGTGGGTAAAAGTGATGTACAACTTGCTATAGATGCCCTGCCTGAACTAACACCAAATTGTTGAAAAGTAAAATTAGTCTAATTGTTAAACAGATAGAAAATACAAAATGTTAGTGATCTATCAAGCGTTTGAAATTGCATACATATACATCAAAATTTAATTTCTGTAATCCCATTTTACTGCCAAAGAGTCGTCCGACTTCCAATAGGACCTCATCAGGACGTACTCTCCATGACATATTATTTAATTCATTATTCAATTTCATTTGCCTATTTATAAATATAAAATGAATGTCCACATGTTTTTTTTTATTTATTTATTTTATTTATTTTTTTTTTTTTTGCCTAAATTTAATGAGAAACATTTATGTGAAATATTAAACATAAATTACTTGCACATTAAATAAATTACAAGTCCACCAAATGCTAGAAAGATAAGAAAAGCAAATGCCCCATATAAAATGATTGCTTCTGTTGTTATTTTCAATTATCATTTAAGATGATCAGCAGTACATTAAAGAAAAATATAAAAATGTAGAAGTTAAAAAAAGTAATGGTCGATCTTAAATTATGATATATTATAGTATTAAAAAGTTACATAAAAAATATATGTTAACGGCTTAAATTAGACAAGAAGATGTTTTTACTAAATTCCATCAGATTTAGTTATCTTAAGAATACTAAGATACTAAGATACTAAGATTACAACTAGAGAGTAAGTATATTGATACTTATAGGGGTCCTGATAAAGAGTACGTTAAGGGTAATCTATATTCAAAAGCACATAACAATATTGATCTTCTTTTTCTTCTGCTTCTTCCATGTCTTATTCCATATTTTAGGTCGAACTTCCTACTTCTCAATCTATTTATCCATAAATTTCTGTCTTGTGTATTATTACTCGATAAATTTAATGTGGTTCAAATTATTATGAACAAGGAATAACCGATAACTAAGTAGATTGTAAGCGGCTATGTTTTTTCGCATTCTTTACCAATCAGTGATTTCTATAGGGATAAAATTCACACAAATACCTTACAATTACATCTTTGCTCTTCTTCTTTCCATAAACATTATTTAAATTATCTACACTTTGAGTTGTTATCACCAAAAATAACTAACAATATAATGACTGATTATATGATCAGTACAACACCTACCACATCTGAAACTATAGCCTGTTTTTATCGCGCACTCAGCAACTAAACTGAACAGATTCTATTGTGAGCAATTATTTCAAGAAATGTATTTACTGTGTTCAAAAAGCTGATCACATATTAAAGTTGGCTTTCTTAATCAATTTGATTATGAGTGAATTTTTCAATCGGTGGGAATATCAGAGCAATATAATCATTTGAACAATATTGGGTTGTATAGGGAACAACATTGTCCAAATTCAGGCATTGCTTTGCCGCCGCATTTAAGATATTGCATGCTTATTTGATTACATCTGGACCTGAGACAAATATTTTTAATCTGTTTAATTTAATAAACACCCATTACAGATTCTACATTGCAAATAATCATATCTGATTTATTCATCTTTAAGATGCCATGATAATTTGATTATAAAATGCATATTTGTCACTTATTGATGCTTATTCCGTAAATGCGTTAATGTTTCATATTAATCTTAAACCTAACATGTCGTTAAACGATTAGATATTAGTTTACACTCGACTAGACTTTACGTTGCTATATTGTTTAGCAATAATCCGACACCGCTATAATGTGATTCAAATTACTCAACTTTGTTCTTGTACTCTATATATCTAAGACTTAGGACAAAATAAATTTAGAATGGGCTATTCCTATTAAACTGATATTTTATGGTATTTCTCCATTTATTGCTGAAAGAGTTTTTCTAGAGTTAGATAGTTCTAAATCTGTGTTTAGTATTTTTTTTTCATATTAAAAGTACTTTGAAAACTTGTTTTTTGCTATTAAACATTAAACGATTGTCAGTCTCTAAAAGATAACTATAACAAAAAAATGTGTACTTTGATTATGTGGGAAAAAAATATTGTCTTGCTCGTGAATCGTCCATAATTTGCATTGTTTTTGCTTGCCTGTACACTCTTAGTTCCTGAAGATCATCAGTATCATACATTAATCTACTCAAACAGTTATTTATGGTCTTTCTTCAAACAAAGTTTTCCTAAATAGACAATTTTGATTAATTCCAAAAAGACGTCCGCTCAGTTATACACATTTCTCTCATTATGTGTGAAGAAAACTAATAATGCATTGCTCTCTAGCGTATCACTCAGAAACTTTTTGGATTAATTTCACAATATCTATGTCATTGTGTATGGGGTTTATGTCACTAGTTACTAGTTTCGCGAAGAACCAAACGTTCATCAAAATGAAGATATTAATCAAATCACCAAAAAAAAAAAAAACGTATATATCACTGTATATATAAACTAAACAATACCATGTCCATGACAATCTGGAGAATTGCCCATAAAACCACATTTGGGTATATCCAGTGGCGGTCCATGAAATCCACCGGGCCAATGGATTTTTTTTAATTTAACTGGAGCATAACGTCTATAAGGAGTATATTATTATATTAATTTCTACTAACTAATGCTTATATATTTGTATCTGTTAAACATTGTTTTTTGTAAACAAGAATATTAAGAACAACTTACTTATGTAAACCATAATAATGAGCAACAACTTCAAATCTTCCTGTAATTGGATCTAAATCCAAAATTGAATAATCTGCATCTCTATCCCCATTATCGTCAATTCTTACATGTCCTGTTATGCCTATAGATCGAAAATATGATTGTCAAATACAAGTAATTAATTAATTGTCAACGACTCTTCCTTATGCAAAATTTTCATTTATTTACATATTATAAAGAAATTTAATACGGGTATTTTTTACTATAATGAACAAGGATATAAATTCGCAATAAGAACAGGGAAGACAGAACGGTCAAAGTAATTACTCTCAAAAAACAAAGTTGCAGATTATAGACGATGCATATCAATTCCATAATTATTCATATTATAAAAAAATAGACATTTATTACTTTTAATGTTTCCAATATATGTTTGCTACAATATCTATTTTCAAAGTGGAAAATAGAACAAAACATCTATAAAATGAAACTTAAAAAGAAAAAAAATTGTTTTTCTCAATATACAAACGACGGTTCAAACCATATATCGGATTCGAATTGGTTTCAAATCAATTCAACCAGAATAATATATGACACAAATTTAAACCTAATATATTTTCTGTAATTTAGACATAATGATGTAATTTGAATTCTACATTGATTTCAGAATATTTACTTGTTGAAAAGGAGAACACTATATCGAATTCAATTTAGAGTGCACCAAACCATCATCTGCATTATTATCATCTGAAACTTCACATCGATACTGTAATAACTTTGGTCATAATATTCTTAATATGTGTCTAAGGCACCTATTGTGTGTTTGTGACATGATATTCGTAAGTTAGAAATTCAATGAGAAATTCAAAAATATGCGTGGTTTGACATCTTTATCAGCACCAAAATATTGGAAGTCTTGTACCCCCATGTATTTTTGTATCATCGACTTAAACCCATTATACCATCACTGAAACAATTGTCCTGTTCCATATATTGTATATTTTTGAAAATTTATAAACTAAACATTAGGAGTTACGGTTCTAGCGCAAATTTGCATCTTTTAACATATATTTGCGCGCTACCACTTAAAATCGGTATTTGTTGGGCAAAATTAATTTTGTCTCATCAAATTTGCCGTACTACATTTCATTCTATTACTTACCATGAAAATCTCTGTTCCACATTCTTCTAGTTATGTTAACGCCATCTCGTAAATCATATCCTTCCGATAGTGTTTCATTTAAAACCATACCAAGTAAATAGACACCATCATAAAAGGCCCCAATAAAAAAGTTAACCTAAATTAACATAAATTGGTAATATTCATAATTTAAGTGGCGGTTTAATAAACATGTCATTCAAAATGTCTAGAAAAATTTCAAGGTGTTTAAAGAAATTTAGACTACTACTAAGCATTTCATATAGTCTTGATTGAATTTAAATTGAAAGATTTATATCACCTCAAAAAT
>JANSTX010014776.1:19805-35367 GCA_027564355.1 Penthetria funebris
GTAAGATAACAGACAATATAAAATGTAAATGAATTTCAATAAGTAATAAGATTTTATTTTTATTTCTTCTAGACATACAATAGTATAAATATAACAATCATTAGATTATTTAATGTGCATTTAGTAAAAAGTAAACGGAACAGAGTAACCGACAAAACTAACATTTTGGTTACTCAACCCATATTTAACAATTTATGTCAATATTCGAAGTCCTGTGTAATTTATCTGTTCATGTACCATTGACCACAACGGAATATAATATCGACGTATCTTCATTAATATCATCTTTGGAACATTAATTTTTATATCAAGTTGCAAGTACTGTATTTCACGCGAGTTTGTTGACGATATAGCAAACGAATATAGTCAGCGAAAACAAGATGTTCAAGAAATAACTTAAGTACAGACATTAGTACAGACCATGGATCGTGTTCATCAGTTTTACTTGTAATGAATTATTAAATTCTCCACATTATATACTATGATCATCTGTAACTATCAAATGATGTATACAACAAATAGTGTATGCCATTAAATCGGCTGGTAAATAATAATTCTTAATGTATAGAATATATGCTTTGTGTCTGTTCCTCTAGGAAACCTTGTACTGAAACAATAAAGTGGTTATAATAGTATACAGCAAGATAGTAACTTTCCGGAAAGTTCTATGGTTAATGTCATAATAGTGTAGTTGGTTGGGCTCTATTATGACGGACACCAGAATTCAAATCCTATCGAAATCAAAATTAATTCTGTAAATTTTTCACGATAGTATATAATCATTGTCGACGTGATTTGCATTCTATAATCAGTAGGAGCTGTCCGTCTGTCCTTCTGTCCGTCTGTCCGTCTGTCCGTCTGTCCGTCTGTCCGTCCGTCCGTCTGTCCGTCTGTCCGTCTGTCCGTCTATTCGTCTGTTCGTCTGTCCGTCAGTCCATTTGTCCGTCTGTTAGCAGCGATTATGATCTAATTATTATTAAATGACTATTAAATAATTTTTTAAAAAAACTTACTTACCAACTGTAAGTGAAAATAAATCCGATCTATCCAATAACAGGGCAATATGTTTCCATCCAAATTCACGAAAAATACTTGCGAATACCAATTTTAAACGACATTGACAATATGACATTCGTGTTAATGTTGGATACTTTGATTTATCTTTGAACATCCCCTATGGAAAATAAAAACAGCCACAAGTGAAAAATTAATTTTTATTTGCCTGAATATCAATTTTAATGTGAAATGTTTATGATTTTCATTTCTAATTACTATACTCTTATAAGCAATTAACTGGTGTATATTGTCAATAAATCTTTCATTGTCGGAAAATTAACTGGAAAATTGCTACTTTATATAGTTTAAGATTCTAATTCTAATACAGTTTTGATTGAATTCCGTATACATTTAACGATCCATATATGAGTACATATTCGTAATATAATACTCTTAAATACAAACATGCAATGCAAGTAAGAAAATGGAATAAATGCAACTGGTGGAAAAATGATGTTAAAATAATTGACTTTACAATGTTATGGATAGGTATAATAAAGGGTTGAAATACATCCCTTTATATATACTTGTATTGTGGATAAATAGATAGATAAAACCCAACTCAATATGTAAAGAAAATTGGATAAGTAATTTCAAATCAACTGAAATATGATATTCTATTTATATAAAATGTAAACATTTTGATGATTATTATCGTAGATGATATTACAAAATAAATTAAATGTTCAATTGATTGTAAATAATATATAAATTTAAATGCAATTCTTGAAGAATGCACTCCAAAATCAATAAAGCTGATATGCACTACACTTAATAAAGTACAGAAAAGCAACGGCGATTGATGAGTTTTTATCTTGAAAATACTTTCCAATTTTCATACTATCAATTAAAATCAACTGCACAACAACTGACCCAAACATCAACACTTTATTTTACGATCCAAGTTTCATTCAAAAGAATACAAGAATACATCGATCACCACTACAATATGGCATTCTTCACTACAACTGAATTGGATTCCTTAATTAAATAATAAACAATAAAAGGACATGATAAATTCATAAGAGGTAACCTTTTATCATAATGACAAATGCCGAATTCTGTCGAAAACCTTGATATATCGAGTGCAAGCATCCGTTTGTCATCATCATGTATAATCTTTTACAATAAATATCAGTAAAATAAATCCTATAATGTCTCCAATTGATCTACACATCAGTAAAAAGCATAAATTCAGAAAGACACTAGTAAATGTCGGTAACTGAGGGAAATGATGGAAATGAAAAATTTAGATAGACCATATATGAAATTAAGCTAACTGTGTAAAATATGTAAAACGTGCATGTTCTGGACAGCTGACAATTAAACTCGAATATTTATTCTGGAATCCAGCGGCGTGTTAAATTTAATGAAGATGTGATGAGGACTGAAGCATCTACATAATTAAACGATTTCCACGCAAATAGTTGAAATTTGTGTTGACAAGACCTTCCGTGGTAGATGCTTCTATATTTTCTTACCATATTCTTAGGTTAATACTCGTATATGCTTTAATACTAATTTTATATTAAATCTAGAAAATATTCTATACTTCTACTTTAAGATAGTTAAAAAATATATGAATAATGTTGAAAATGTAAAAAGTAACGTAATATTCTATTAAAATAATAACAGTTCGAGTAGCAGCAGCTATAAATACAATTTACGAGCAATTTAGCTTATTTTTCCCATCACGTAATTAATTTTCTTACCATTTTCTTAACCAGGTACATAAGGTTTTTATATTCTAATATAGGACAAAAAATGGAAACCTTTTTTTTGACAAACGTCTCTACCTTGAATATAATCCACATTACGTAAATATATAACGTAATTTAGAAGCATTCCAGACATGCTATATACTAGTACATTAAAAACGGCAAGATCCTAATTTGTAGTTTCCATTACTTATATAAATTAAAGATAAATATAATAGAAGAAATGAATTGAATATATGTCATAGGGCAATAGTTGAAACAATAGTTGTACAGAAAATACTAATATTACAAAACGACATATTAGACTTTTCGTTATTAAACAGCGTTGTAAACAGTAGTTTTCTTCCAGTTCTGCATATGTATTCTATGCGATTTCAAAGGCAACTAACATCGAATATTTTGTAATTTGATGCAAGTGTAACAATTTAACAATCTGAGCAATTAGGTTGTCCCCACCATATTTCAGACACTCATTTGAAATATCATCAATACCGGGTGATTTTATATTTTTCAATGTTTTAATTATTTGTTCATCAGATGTTGGTTGATATAAAAATTATTATCTTAAACTCTGTGGCTCGTATGTCTCAGATGAAACTATTCTGTGTTGGTAAATAAATTTCCAGTATTTCTTTCTAATTTGCGTTATTTTTGTATTAATTCTGTTTCTAATGAGTTTTTCGGTTTCTGTATTGTAGATACACCTGCCGCTTTTCCGTTACCATTGTTTAATATTGCGTTAACTTGACTCCGTCCAACCGCTTCACATATGTAGAGTTATTAAGATTTTCTTTTAACTTGTACCATGTCTTTTCGACGTTATCTTCACCGATGTTGGAATTGTTCAAGAGTTTAAGTTGTAATCTGTTCTAATATAGCTGCTTTATGCTTGGATCCATAATAGATTCAATATTTATTTTTTGAATATATTCTGGAGTCTAAGGTTTAAGTAATTTTTCATTCACAGAGAATCAGCATATGATCCGTACCTATGTTACCAGAAGAAAAAACTTTTACATCCAAAATTTGTGAGGGACTGTATTTATACTGATATCTTTGTGTGAAAAAGGTATAGTTAATTCGAAGTTCATTCTTTCAATCTTTGTTAAACGCCATTCAATACCGAATTTTCCACCCTAGCATTCATATCACTAATAATAATTATTTTGTTGTTAGATGGAAAGCTATCTAACTTCTGCTTTGAGTCATCATAGAATGACTCAGTTTCTTTCCGTGCTTTTTATTACGTATTTGAAATATTCTGTCAGTAATCAATCAATTCGATACTTTCTATTATAAATGTTCTGTTCACATCGATGATGCAAAAGTAAACCAACACCCGAATGGGCTCGTTGGTCCTTATCCTTATATATATATATATATATATATATATATATATTTGTGGCTTATCCTTTCTTTCTCGTTTCAGATAAGGCACAAACATCAATATTATGATGTTTTATTTCCATTAACAGTTCTTGATCTTTATTGCTAAACGATGTTATATTTGAGCAAGCAAACCGCAAAATCTTTTGTCCGTGTTTGTATCGTGTCGTAGTTGTACAAATCCAATCCGAGATCTAAGGCTAAAATCCTAGTACTTTAAGCGGTATTAATTTATAAACTAAGAGGCAGACTGCTAAACTAACTTCCGACTTTGCAATATTTGAAGTCATTTCCTACTTCTAACTGTCGTGAACTAATGTGAGCTATTTGTATTGCCGCTGTTGATACGAAAATCCGCACTTTTTTTCCATTCGTTCATAAGAGCAATATTGGCAAATTTCGATTATAATTATATGAATTTACATTTGATGTTACATACATATTTGAAACGGAAAATTAACATCGTAATACCGCCCTATGCGGACTCAAGGCATAAAGGTTTAGATGATGATTAAATTCTGGAAACACTACAACAAAGTGCAATACAGACTTTTAATTGCATTCTTTAGACAATTCCGGTTTATTATTATTCTTAAAATGATTGACTAAAAAGTTCGTACTTAGCATATATTATGGTTTTAAGTTATTAATAAAAGTTGAGAAGATGATGATGGATGGTAAATGAATGAAATTGGTAATCGAAATGTCACGAATCGCTCCAGATAGCAGTTTTCAAATAGTTATAAGAAATATTTTTATACTGACGACTGGAGTGGATAAACATCTAAATCAATGAGTAACTAACCCAGTTTCTTCATGTAGTGCCACAGCGGTAAATCAATCACAATTTATGTCAAATTTCTGACATGTGATCGGGGATAAAGAGAAGGTATTTGTCTGGTTTATCGGCTATGTGATAAACATATATCTCCAACAAATTAGGGATTTATGCACCAGTCTTCTGAATTTGCAGATCTGAAACTTTATAGGTATTTTGGTGGATACTGCTTGATGTTTCATACATATTAGAAACGGCTATTAAAGATTATAGTGCCGTCGTATGCGGCCAAGTGGAATAATGGATTCAAATGATGGTGAAGAGCGTTCCTATATCTCCTATATATATATATATATGATTATTTGTCTATATATTAAATGAAATTTTGTTACACAAAAATTGTGTTTAAATTAATATATGGGGGGCTCACTAAATTATTTAAAAATATGTCTAGTATACTAGACATTTCATTCAACGTTATTATTATTGAAATAACTTCAATTTACATAGCCTCGTAAAATGTAATAAATATTACTTATTCATTGGAAATTTATTTGTAAACCTATAAAATTTACAAAGCATAACATCCCATCTTCATAACAAAGTACATAGTAAATTTAACAACTTTTGAATAAATTCATAACATTCTTCACCACTATATATAGGAATGTACGACTATAAGTATATATAGAAGTTTGTTTTTTGTTGATTACAATTGTATGAAAATATTTCAACCGGAGCAAAATTAGGATACGGATGCGAATAATACACACAGCTTTAACATATAAACAAAATTCCATGGGGAGCATTATGAGACGCAATCAATTGATGCATACTTTAATGTAATGTAAATAAAATTCAAGTATTTAAGTAATTAATATAAGAAATTATATTTGACAATGTAAATTTTGGGATGTACTAAGAGTGCTGTAACATATATACTAACAATTTAAAATATATAATAATCATCTATTTTGATGGTGACAAATGAACTGACCGATAAACTTCAAGGTTAATCAACCCACCTTAAACATTTACACGTGTGGTGTCTGTGTCACCAATGGCTGGTTTCAATAATGTGTAATCATAACTAAAGCATCTGAAAAATATTGCCCCAACAACTTTAGGTAGCCTGTGATGAACATGTCGAAATTATTTAACCATAAGAAAGACTTGAGAATCATAAATCTTCTGCATTTCACAAAATTATACGGATGCATTTGACCATACTGAAATTTTCATCGTCATAATTGTTAATAGAGGTCAATGTATACAATGTCGACCTATACGTGGCATAGGTTCGCAGTACAGTACTACGATTTTCACGTTTACAATTTTGAAAATTAGACAGAAATCTGAAACTTTATATACTTAATATAAAAGAGCTGGTCTTAGAATTATAACTTGAGATTCATAAATTCTTCAAAAGTTCTGCAGAACTATGCATACAGTACAGTACAGATTTAAATACAGTCATTATTATTATTGTCGATACCATGTCGATCTGTGAATTGAGCATAGGTTCACTGAGTAATACTACATAAAGATATGTAAATTAATACCTAATATACCAATTTTAGTCTGGTAGGGTATTGACTGTAGATTATCTAAAACAATACCACGGACTAAACGCAACTCAATCAACTATATATTTCACAGTATATTGCTGGGAACTAAGGTATGGTGCCAATAATTCTAATAATTGGACAACTTATGGCAAATTGGGCAAAAAATAAAAATTAAACGAAAAGATAGCTTTGAAATTAAATGTAAAAAATAAAAACAGTACATCACAACCATAATAGGAACAATTAAAATATCACGACCATATAACACTTGTGCATCTTTGTGTATTGTGAAAATTCCGTAATAGATCGAAATTTTTTCGAATTGTTACATTTACCGTTCTTATAGTCCTGATCACACGTCAGAAATTGACACAAATTGTGGTGTCATCGGTGATACCTTATTTATATTATTATATTATAGATGTTAGCAGGTTACTGCATTCGTCACAAGAATCAGTATATAATACATTTATAAGGAGATTTTATTAATTAATATCAAATTCTTACTTACCGTACTATCATTCTTCCATTTGTGAATTCGACCCAGAATACCGGATGTTACAGATAGTTCCCCTTCTGAAGGTGGCTAAATAAATTAAATTAATATGAAGTCAATTAATTAAATGATTATTGTAAATATATGGTATATTTAGCTAAACAATCTTTAAATGGATATTTACTATGGACTTTATTATTATACTCGTAATGTGATTTTATTGACACAAAATAGCATAACCGCAATAATAACAAGACTCATAATGTACACAAGGAATATCAAATTTAATGAACATAAGAATTATTTTACCATGAATTGTGTCATATATGGCGAACTTTAAGGGAGAAATATATAAAGGACTATATGTATATATGTAATAATCTGGGATAAAATAGAGGAACTTAAATACTATTTACTTTAATCCATATATTTATTAAGACATAAAGAATAATATAAGAATATTTCGCATGTTAATTATCTCATATTTGTAGGTTGAACACATAAAATAATAAATGCGATGTAATGCAGTTCGATGAGTGTTCTGTACTCGAGCTATGCATATTACAATCTTATTTAAATCGTTACTGTAGTTCTTTCTATTATGAACAAAGAACATTTATGAAAGATTTACAGGTTTTTATTAGGGATGCAAGTAACTAGTATATTACTTCTATTTCATTCTTTAACCATTGATGATAAATATATATATTAGGGTGGCCGACTAACATCCAGAGAATGTTAAATCTATTTATTTATCATCAAAAATAAAATATAAAGAAGTAGCTATGGTAGTAACAAATATAAAACAATCAATCGACTCCTCAACTAGACACGATCAAATTGAACGGTCATCCACTTCCTGTTACTGAAAAATTTATATATTTAAGATCACTTATTACAACAAGCGATATAATCGATGATGATATTAAAAAATTGATTAAAGTACGGTTGGATCAAGTGGAGATCAGTGTCTGCAGTTTTATGTGATCGAAAAATAATTTACTTTGATTATATACCACAATTTATAAAATACTCATTTAAATTCAATTAAATGATGCTCATTTCAATGTAATTAAATGATAGTTTCTACACCCTATTGACATTTTTCGCCAATATGCTTGGAAATTAGGTGAAAAATCCGGTTTATCCAATCTGGAATATAGTGAATATATGTTATAGTTCAGAAAATTATATATAGGATACTTTGGAATATTTACCAAAGATAAAGACACAAGTATCTTAATATTATTGTCCAAAAACGATGGAGATACATTAGACCGTACCAACGTGTTTGCTATGGAAATAACTTAAAATAGGAATATAACCCAAAGAAAAAATCATTGGATTTCCCAATCAATTCTCCTATGAATACATGGATACAACATATGGTAAATCGCTAAGATCTTCCGATAGCAAAGTCAATATAATATCCTCTTGTTCCAGATTTATCATCCAGGAACGTAAAATATTGAATAAAATTCAAATCAACTCAATTAGCAAATGTTAAATCGAACTACTATAATTTTATTTTATTCGGAAATCAGGATTTATAGTAATTTTGGTTGACTTTTAGCTACATAGTACAAGGTCGAGATAATGATCAGAATTGATTGATGATTAAATCAACATTTTACTCCTATTATATTATATTCATAATTTAAAATTTTAATTTTAGTTTCTTACTGTTATATACAGTAAAAGGTTGATGATTTGTTGCTCAAAACAATCATCTACCAAAAGGTAGTGGCTAAAGGGTAATGTGAGTATTTGCGAGAACTGGCATGGTATCACAGTTTCTGAACACGATAGACAAATGTATGCTATTATCGTGCACGACAGCATGTTTGGTATCCTGAATGGAGTCTGGCGGTCGTCACAAATTTCAAACTATCAAAAGTTGCGCATTTTTAAAAAACAAATTGTAAAATACGTACTTGACTGGAATCCGCAAAACCCCAAAAACAACCAAGCGAAGAATCGCCATTAAGGAGGCTGGTATCCGTGGATTGGGATGGAGTGAAGTGAAGATACTGGTCAGAGATAGTGAAAAATGGCAGTTATTCGTTAACGTCCTATTCTCCCACATGAAATAAATGTCGAGATGATGAGATGATACATTGCAGAACAGAAATACTGTCACACAATACAATAGTTGAATGCAGTTGCATTAAGTAACAAGTTGAAAATACCTACACCATGAATGGGTTGCAAGAATTACGTTCGATCATAAACACACTTGGACTAAGGTCTACAGTTCATGTATATATTAAAATTGTATTTTTCCGTTTTAAATAATAACTAAAGAAGGCACTTCTTTTTTAATTTTTATTTAAAACTAAAAGAAAAAAGACGGTTTTACTATACTGAATTTTTCATCGCATTTAAAAGGTAACTTTTAGGATGCAAATATTTTGGTAGATCAAGTTTGTAAGGTCACTAATGTATTAATTATCTGGAATTCAACTAAGATTCTATTGACATTACATTACATTACAGCCGTCCCAGCTGATTATGGTATAGATTGCCAGACCACTACAAATCTGAACAGAATAAATTTTGTGTCGATGGGTAATAATTTGGAATAAATACAGTACTTTAGAAAAATAAAATAAAACCCAATTATTCAAGTAATGAATACTATACTGTAACAAATTATTTATAGCTGAATGAGTAAATTCTACTTCACTTGTAATTAAGAACACTTCAACATTAGCGACTGGTGATAAGAGAGAGCGATTAGAAGGACGAATTATCCATACATATATGTATTCAGTTTTAAATATAAATTGTATATACTTATTTTCTAATTGTTTAAGTTGATTTTGTTCAACGTATATATTATACACTTTACTCCAACAAAGAAGGATAAAAAAAAAAGATTTTAAATCAATTTTCCAGCTAAAGAAAATGATTAATGATAATAACCCAAGTATACCACTGGGATACATAAAACTTAATGATCATCGTTCCATCCCTTATATCTTCCATCAACATTAATTGTTTGTGACATTGAAATTAATCGCAACAAAATAAAGAAAAGTCTAACAAACACAAAAAAGGATGAAATAAACAGATGCAAACATTGCATTTTAATTTATTTTGTGGCAATTTTCTCTTGGTAAAATGTTCTGCTACTATAGAAACTCATTTAATTAAATCAAAGTATTTTTTTTTTTATTTTAAAAGTCCTTGATTTTAAAAGTTATTAAATTAAAAGAAAAATGGCGCATACGATTATGTTGAATGGAAATTGTTGAAAATAAATTACCTGATCTCCCATACCAGTAATAATTGCTTTTCCAATAAATAATTTAATTTTATTAGTTAAAAATAATTAACTTAATAAAATAGAAAATAGAATAAATTTATTAATTTGTATAATTAAACTTACGAGTATTCCAATAGGCAGCCAAACGTGCAACTGGTTCTAATGCAAATGCACACGCTGGTCCAATAAATGCAATGACATCATCTAATAGATGAAAATACAAATATCATATGGTTATTATTTGCATATAATAATTATTTTAAAAAGATAAAGTTAAGTATCAGAAAATTACAATATTATACAAGTAAGAAAGGGTATATGTAATTTTATTAAATTTATTAAAAATTTGTACAACTAGAAAACAATTATATACCTCGGAATCTCATATCAGCTGCTAAACCCGGTGCCATAGCTCCTGAGCATGATGGATAACTAAACCAAAAATTTTAATATCTAAGATTCCTTTAAAATATTTTTAAAATATATACAATTTTGAAGCCTCAATTTGTACTCACCTTCCTTGTACCTTTTTTAAGCGAATTTTATGTTTCCTTAAAAATTCTTCATTTACTCTTTCTAATGCTAAATCAACAGCTGGACCACATCGTTCCAAATCAAATGGAGAATCTATCAGTATATGTTTTAATTATTTTGAAGAAGAAGTATACTAAATAGAAATATTTCTAATATATTGGATATGTCGAAATTTCGCATTATTATAAGTTCCAAGGAATTGAATCTGGAAATCCGGATAATCATTTGTAAAGTGTAACAACAACATATTTATTTAAAAGTTGATTAGATTTTCATTCTTTATTTAGTAGATATTCTTTTACTTTGAGCTTTCTAACACAACACAGTAAATTTTTTAGAAATTTTATGTTAATATTGGAAGTAGTATTTATACTTCAAAATGTATAGAGATAATATTGCAAATATTTTGTAGATGTTAACCAGAACAAACATTACAACATTCACTGGGAAGGTAATATACTTGAGAAACTTCCATTAATTGTAGAACAAAACATCAAATGAGATAAGTTAATATATGTTTAACTATAATGAATACAACTAATTCTCCTAAGAACGCTCACTACAAACTACTTAGTTGTAGCAGAATATATTAATTTTTAGTTTTGGAATTTACTTTTAAGATTCATTATAACCAACTTAGTTCTAAATTCATTTTTAACTGACTTGTACGAGTTCAAGTTTTATAGTCATAATCTTGAAATTAAAATTCGACGTAAAATACATGTGGTGAGAAATGGAGTGACCGACTACCATCGAGGTTATTCAATCAATCTTTACCTATACGCAGAATCATCGGTAACTCGATCACGATATATTTCAGTAATGGCGTGTAATCGAGGCTGAAACGATGGTGCTAATGTCGTATTTGTCAAGAAACTATACTCAATTAAAATCATAAACATAAGTTTTTTAGTGTCCTTAATTTTATCTGATATAAAATTTTAAAGGAGAACATTATCTTCTAAATTCAGTAATATATTCCAGACAACATAAATTAGTTCTTTCTTTTTTAGGTGTCCACACAATTTATTTAACGTTCAATTAATTATTTGCTGCTCATCTCATTTTACTGCGAATTTTGCCAATTCATCGACAGTAATACTTACTGTATTGTTGATCTATAACCATTTTATCTGAAGGATAATGTCATAAAAGAGTTCGGCGGTAAATTAAAATATTATTTACGTTAAAACACCTAATAAAAGGTTTTTATTGCAATATCTCCTATATGGTGAGGAAAATAATGTACCTGTACATTAATTGATTTATAATATTAAAACCTATGTTTCTATTCGTGACATGATCGATATTTTATCAATAAATAGGTACCGATACCGGAAGTGTTATCAATTAAAAATGCTGTATTTTTCCAATTGTAAATATTTTCATTTAATAATTTTAAACAATTTTTAAAATATTAGGGGTCCGTTACTCGAACTTTTATTTTCATTCAATACGATGAAGTCCGTTTACTTTAAAAAACAATCATTTGAACTCAGAATATTGTCCAAGATGGCACAGGAATTTAAGAAGCATATAAATTTGATGTTCTAAGGAACTGAGGTCGAGTTCTAATGAATCGAAAGTGTACAAAGGTTTTTTGAATATTTTGGTAATATGCAGAATCAGTGTAAAAATAACAATCGACTGAAAATCAATATCTGTTTGCATAATAATAATAAATATTTAACCATATTGTTCAAATTTATGCACCTATTGCACAATTATCTACGGATGACAAAAATGCATTTTATAGTCAATTAATCAATAAAGTCTTTATGGTATTACAAAATGTGGTATATTATTGTGATCATTATTTTGGCAGACATGATACTTTTGATCTAATGATATGGACATTACAAGGTATAGTATATTGCCAAAATGTTTCACAGTATTTTTTATAACTCACAGTGCAGACTTTTGCTACGTGGAAGACTTAACGATATATTTAATGTATATTATGGTGAAAGTCAGGGGATGCATTAGTCATTCGATTAGGTTATGACAAAAGGTGATCAATGAGTCACATTGTTTGAGGTGAGGTGTAACCAATGGAATTGTAGTTCTTGCCACACTTTCTAGTCGATGATACACAAATTGTAAACAGCTTCGATAATATTTGACAATTTGGCAAAAGATCACTAGCACTGAAATCGAGTAGGAATATTATGTGAGTACTGGAAAACAACAAAAAAAAATGAAATCGCATATATAGTAAGAATCTTTTATGAGCAAATATAATGTAAAATAAGAATTTGTAGATATTGGTAGATCTCGCGGTAATAGACACAATTCGTGCAGTATTGATACTGGTCAGACATCGTTCTTAATTGCCCCTGTATATTTCTGTGCGAATTAATATCTGAGATCAATGCGATTAAAGGATCTTCAGTTTTAGTTAATTTCCATTGTTTTATTTATATTAAGTAAAATATTAAAATAGTCAAAATTTAAGGCATAGATCTATAGAAAGTTTACCAATTCAGTTTAAATTTAGCACTTACCAAGATGCGATGCCATCAATACACCGACATGGTACATTTTTAAATCATTGTCATCTACTGTCTGATCAACTTTAGTCACATCCACAATTGATCTCTTCCTGAAAATGGTTGTTTGATGAGACGCACTAAAATTGTACACATAGTCACTATAGTTTTGATTTTCATTCATAATCAAAAACATATAACAATTTCTACTTAGAATTATAAGTAACGCTAATAATAATTTATTTAAAAATATCATTTTTTTTCTAAATTTTATAATACACTTTTCCGAAAATAAAGTAATAGTTACAAGTATAAATCAATGATAATCTCCAGTTATGCTAAATTATGCACTTGTGATAGGATTCATGATCAACTCTTCCTATATATTGTTCTTGTTGACTGATTTTCTGATGGATATCTTTTAGAAACCACATATTATTAGTAACTTCAATCAATATTATTGTCTTTTGATACTTTTACTCAAATAATAAGATATTCATATTACGCAATCGATAAAATATGAATACGATTTTTTATTATTTTAATGTATTTCATGTGTCCCGATACGAGAAGGGCGAGTGTATATCTTATTATATTTACACATTTTCACTAAATATATATTACTTTTGCAGACACTTTGAATTAGATTCAATATTACCACGATTTTCTTGACTTTCTTTTTTTCTTTTAAATAATGCCAAAATCTTTTAAAAACACTGACAAAGTTTTAACATGTAACTTATATATCCATTTATTCGAGTACATATTAAAAAAGCAATATTTCTTATCATGATTTACTATAAACAGAAAATGATCATCTTATGTATTAAGGATGAAGTATTGCTAATCCGAAAGTATTTCAAGTTTTATGAAAAAAATAAAGTTTTTATTCGAAATAAAATTATCATTAATAATTTCTTGATAAGTAAGATAAATGGAAATTGATATTTATATAAGCATAATTACTAGAATTCATAACAATTTAAAGTCAACAACATATTACCAGCATATCAGCACATCTGTGGCCACTGCATGATGTTGGCGAAATTCTATGCAAATTTGTCTTTAAATAGTAAAAATATTATGGTGGTGAATGGATTGACCGACTTGCATCCATAGGTTGATCAACCTATATATTAAACTTCATGACCATTGGCTATATGCCACTTAAGGTGACGAATGGAGTTGCTGACTATTATCGAGATTACTCAATCAGTCTTTACGTCAACGCGGATTCACCGGTAACTCGATCACGGTATATATCAATAATGACGTGTGATCGAGACGATGATGCTAATGTTGTGTTTGTCGAATGGTTGAAGGAACAACTCAACAATAAACTATATAGGTAGCTGAGGATTTATGCACCACTCTATTGAAATGTTCAAATGTATAACTGGATAATAACGATTGATGCTATATTTTCCAGTTGGCATATTTCAATTATAGTTATTTGAGTTTACATTTGATGTTACATGCATATTTGAAACGAAAAATTAACATCGCAATGCCTCGCCCTATGCGCCCTTGATGCGTAAAGGTTAAGATGATGAGATGAAGTAAAGGTTAAGATGATGAGATGAGTGATCATTACCAAAAATATAGGTCTGAATTGTCTAAATATCAACAATTTAGATAGTTTTAGCATTGTATTTCACATAACAAACCAATCTGTCGATTTATTCAAATCTTTCGCTGTAAAATATAAAATGAATCAATTTCAGTTAATATCAATGATCGTATAATTACAGTAAAATTCAAGTGTAGGGTAAAATATGTAAAAATCAACAAATATTTTCAAGTCAAACATCTCTATGACGTGCGTACACGAAATGGGTGATATGATCATCAATCTTTTGATTAGTGTCTGTTACAATTTTCTATCACAAAACGTAATCCTCAAGGCAACTTGGTTATGTCCTCTGGAAGGAAGAAGTTCATCAAAACCTCACGGTTGGTTGTGTGAAACTTAAAGTGATCAAATTTAATTAATAAGAAGATTTCGCTTTCATTAAAAACAACTTGATTTCATATATCACATTCGCACTCGAATACCCATTTCAATTCAATTGAATTCAAAAATCCTTTATTAAATAATTTACAATTGTATACAAAAAAAAGTACATTTGCATTTTGCCCATAATGCTTACAATGCATATAGTGAATTTTTTTTATTATTTATGGAGGGGATGAACTACCTTGGGCAGGTGGAATTTGGATTATGATTTCTACTGGGAAAACGGATTGGTAAAACCAGTATATAGTGATA
>JANSTX010014788.1:4641-17543 GCA_027564355.1 Penthetria funebris
GGAAAATACAAAATTTCGTAATCACGAGAGCAAAAATCGTTGAGGTGGAGTAGATAACCAGAGCAGGAATTTGCATACATACTATGAATATGTCATTTTGGCACCTATATAAATGTGGAATTAGATTAGTAACACCTTTCACATCACAGATCATGACACTTTCACATTTACAGATTTAAATTCACCATTTTATCTATTTGATGTCTATTTAGTTTCTATACTAAGACTTTTGACAATCATTTTTTCAGTGATATATCTATCGATAAATTGTTATGTCAGATCAGACTATCACCAAATGATCCAAATTTTCATTGACTAGTTTAGTGAAGTATATTATAAATATTGATAACATATTATTCGAGATTATTGATACAATATTATCACTTAACATACAAAATGAAACAAGTTTCATGTAAACAAATAGGCAATAGAATCAGTATCCTAAGTATTTTTGGGTCCACATTCCCAAATTATTGTTGCTGGGAATTTTATAGGAATATTATGTTAGCATCTAAAGTCGAATCTTCTTCTAGACCAATTTTAGAGTCAGTAGGAGGCCCAAATATATTTATCTTCATTTTTTCGTTTTTTGTGGGTAAGCTGCGATTTTACTAATTTGCACAGAATTATGAGTGTATGTATAAAAAAGCATAATACCACGGCTTGCATTAATGCACAAACAAATTATGTGCATAATAGACGATTGAGTGAAATGAAATGCCATTTATTAAAAAAGTAAAAGTCAATCCAATATAATTTGTATATATAAAAAGTTAAGCAAAAGTAATTTATAAATTGGATAAAATCTCCAATTGATTAACCACAGTAAATGTAAGTTTTATCTAAGATCAGATAAACGAGTACGTAATATGTTGGTGATTCATACAATAAGTCGAGTAAATTTATGTTTATCGTTGTACCGTACTTTGTATTTTTTGGGGACACAATCTTATAATTTGATTATCTCATATATTGTGATACGATGGCTTAGATACGAGTATAACAGAGCCCCTTTTATGCATATTTATGTTTTCATAAAATTGTGATATTTATTGATTATTTTTACGTTATGAATGGCTTTTTACTAACTAAACAAGGCTAGACAGAGTCGATTTCAAAACAAATGTTTGTTTTGATAAAGACATTGAAGTGCTATTTGAATATTATAGATATATTGAAATACTATTTTTAATTTTAATACTAAAACTTTCACCCCGTACATGAGCATATGTAATCAACGGACTGCCACCAATCAGTTAGTTATTATTTATTATGAAATGCTCCAGTTTAAGGAAACAATTACAGGGGTTGGCTACCGACTACAATTAATGTATTTGGTTCAAGCATTTATGGATAAAAATACGGTCACAATTCGAGCAAAGACACGATAAAGTTATTCTTCATCATGAGACATTCCTGAACACACGTTGCAAGGTCATTCAAAACATACTTGGTACCTATAAAATAGAATGTACTACCTCACCCACCATTTTCACCAAACATTTTTCCTTCCAATTACTACTTCTTTCGATAGATGATTTGTTTATCTGGCTGAAATGCACTTTCGTTCTTATAAAAATGCTACAAAATGAATCGATTCGTCGATAGCCTCAAAAGGTGATTGATTTTTCTAACGCCGAATTTGTATGCTGCCAGAAAGATATGAAAAAGTATTGGCTATAGTTATGAACAACACTTTGAATAAAAAAAATTGTCATTTATGTATCAACAAAGAATGGCATTTAGCCTATTACTTGATCTATTGCGTCGATAAATTATCTCCAGTTCATAATCTGATATTTACATTGTAGGAATTGATATGGTATGTTTATAATTTTGCCATTAATATCAAGAATGATAGGCCTATGGTCTAGTTTGATATCAATTGTCAATTATCTCAGATAGCTGTCAAATCGTGTATTTAAATTGAGGAATAGTATTTACAATAGGCCATAGGAATTTTGAATCTCGGTAATGTTAAGGTAATACTTTAATAATGAAAAAAAAAAATGGATCACATTAGACCATTTTGACGTAATGTCAGTGAGGTTATAGTAACCATAGTTAACATTAATAATTTACTTATTTGAGCATGATCGACCATAGCTTATGTATAAATTGTTACGAACATTAATCAGATTGCTTCGAAATACGAAACACATTTGTAGTTATTGGCATTGCCTTTGAATTTCAAATTATATGGTAACAATGATTGGACTTTAAATGATTACGCGCAGTTATTTGCATTACGTCAATATGTAGCAGATATGTGCATAGCATCTTTGCGATATATAACTCAAATACATGAACTTTACAATATTTGTAAAATATGACGTCGCATTAAACGGATCAATTGTAATTGTTATATACTTACTTATCTTAATTTAGAATATATTATTTTACAAACATATTACATGATTTTATTCCAAAATAGAATAAAATGTAATAGATAATTAATGTAAATACGAGTATCTCAATTATGCTTAATAATTATTTTTGTCACATTATTATATCAGTAAAAGGTCATTAAACGTAATTAAAATTTGATTATTTATAAATTTTATGTTATATATTTGTATGGTATCAGCTAATTTAACTGCGAATTCAAGAAAGTATCTTGGATTTATGGACAACTCTCTCCTATCAATAACTAATAGTGTTATATTGGGGTACATATCCGACAAATACGAAAGACAATCTGTTTATCCACCTCATTCAGATATCTTCAGCGATTGACACACATTGTGATTGAGTTTCCGGTGATTATATGTGTGAAAATAAAGTGTGGGATGATTGAAATATTAGTTGCTCACTCTACACGTAATATCGCCAGTTTCACCCTAAAATTCGAGGCTCATTAACTAACAAATCTATATAAAAATCTACGAAAAAGAATCTGATGCAACTAAGTAATATTATGAATCATTTAAGTAGCAACATTAATCTTTTAAAGCAATAAATTAAATGTAAAACAGATAGAGAATATTTCAAACTCATTAATTTATTTATTTTTTTTCCTTTTAATAATAATAAATGTCGCTTTAAAATTATAAATAGTTTTAGTCATGACGTCGAGTAAATTGTGTCACTAACGTTATCAACTATTAAAAAGCCATTATGATTGTATGTTAAGTTGCAAAATTCAGGGGTTCGTTGAAAAAAAAAAACAATATTTTTGAACTTAATTAACACCTTACATTGACGTTCTGGATGAGGATCAACAATTGTGATCTGTAGTTCTACGAGGTGAACATTGGGAATTAAAATTAGCGAAAATAGACAATAAGTGAACGTCGTAATCGAGTGTCTATTTAGGAGCTAGCATCAATTCAACAAACTTGTGGCTGTCAACGCCTGTAAATCGCACTGCACGTAAAACACGTCAACGAATGTCGTCAACTTTAACAGGAATACAATATCCTTTGGCATGGACAAGTGGACAAAGTAATTTACCAAACTGCTGAATTGTAACGAATACAGAAAAATTTAAATATTCTGCTCAAAATGTAAGCGATGAAATCAAATGTACATTATAATATTAATAATGCTGGTAACGCGTCGGCGCTGATAATATTTTGGTGTAAAGTATGTGTGAAAACTGGTGTAATTGGTGCAATCGAGTATTCATAAAGAACAGACCAGTTTCAGACCTGTCAGTTTATGTCGTTTACTCGATCGAATGACCATAATATATGCTATTCGTCGACTTTAAACAAACGTTTGACTGTCTTGATCGTGATCGTGAAGCAAACAATTCTCGAAAATTTCAGAATACCGTCCAAACTAATGTTAATGATCCGCGTTTCCACTCGTCTTGAGATTAGATCAAACTAATAGACTTGAAGACCATAAATTTGTCGACTTATATTTTTTTTTTTGCACGAAACAGAAAAAAACATACGCCTGAAACTGGACAGTCTAGTCAAGCATAGTTGAGTCTTACAACTACTGAAGATTTGTATTTTCTTGAGGTTAATGATACAATAACATTAGTTTCCAATATTATCAAACATAAAAAAGCCACACAATGCGTTCGGAATAAAATGTGGGTTGTGACAGATGACAAAAATTTCACTTAAGCTCAAATGGAATGTATTCCAATTAAAATGCTTATCGGTACTATTGTGTGGCTAAGAGGCTTGGAAACTGAGCCATAAATTTAAGTTTTCGTCAATGTGTCACTTAGATACATATTCAGAATCTTTTTGCAAAATATAATATCAAATGATGAAATTTGTGACGGTCTGATCTTGAGGCGATATACAGATTATCAGTCACAGAAACTGAAATTCGATCGATAATTCACTAAGACGTCTGGCAAATGATATCGTAAGTTGTGCGCTTACCTGGAAATAATGTGATATTAGATCATTTATGGTACACCAGAAACAACGTTGCAGAGAACCGTCATTAGGGATATAAGTGCAGTGAGGGTACTATCTAGACATGATGATCAATGGAAGGTTGTTCAAATTTTATATTCGTTTATTTATTTTATTATCACTTTGTTTATTTGAGGATTTTTTTTTCTTGAAATTTCCATAGACAACATGACAACCATTATGGTTCGTAATATTATCATATTCTTCTTAATTTTTAAATTACATTGCATTATATCAGGTATTTTATGTACTTTTTTTACAGTACTCTGTCAAATTGAGAGTCATATTTTTTATCTTTCTAAATAAATAATTGTAAATAAGCTGTACTAATTATATAGTACATACTACTAATTTTTTATGCTACCAATTTTTATATTATTAATTTACTGTATACACATACCAAAGTTTACATGAAAAAAATAATTAAATAAACAAATGATTTATTACTTTTATTATAAGAAAAATTATTTAAATTAAAACAAAATTAACAATGAACTTTTATGAGACCTCAAGTAATAAATTTTAGTAAGTTAAGTAACATCTTCACATAATTATGTATTTAGTAGAAAATGCAAACAACTATTTCGTCATAATATAAAAGAATTTTAGCTCTAAAAATTTTCGGAAAGTGGAGAAAATTAGAAAGATTATCAATCTGATTACTTGATCTAAAGCATCAAAGCATCATAAATACTAGGCCGGATCTATTCATGAACTAAACTATATACAAATAGATAATGAAATCTGATTGGAATTCCTATGAATAAAGCTATCCTCAAGAACAAGCGGTGACAATTTGCCAAATATTATATCAAATGTCAAAAATTAATATCAAATAAACACAAACACTAATATCAAATATACAATGAAACATGTAGTTATTCGTTTCAATAGTTGAATAATTCCGTAGAGTGGTGTTTAAATTCAGAGCTACTTAGTTTATTGGTGAGATGTTTATTCACCAAGTCCACAAACAAAACACTAATATCTATATTTTTGGCAACGATCACACTCCATAAAACTGACGTATAGTGTAAGTTTGTCGGTTTTACCGCAGCGATGGGTTGAGCAATCTAAAAATGTTAGTCGACCAGTCCATTTTCCACCATAAAGCATGATAAAAAACAATGTATGCATGCATTAAAATTACGAGCCTATTTTGGAGCAAAAAATCATTAGAAATAAAGGGTAGTAATAATATGTTGTACATGATCTGCGTTATGTTAATATTATCTACGGAGTGAATGTTCTGTCTAAGATGAAAATGTATGTTATCTCATTATTTTATTTCAAATTCTTCAGACTAACTTGACCAAAATTGCATTGACTCTATTTTGTTTTCAATTATAATATAATAGGATTTCTATTTCCCGAAAAGAATGACTATAAAATTCTAAAAGGATATAGTGAACATTTCTCATATTCCTCGTTTTTTTTTTTGTACATTCTCTCGTATCAACGTAGATTATCAAAACATGATTCTTCATTTTATATACTACGAATACTATGTAATCTTCTATTGTTTGCAATTTTTATGATATAATCGTACTAATATCCTACATTCATCGCTGAACATACATAACTTTCATATATATACTTACTCATATACTTCATATATTCCTTTGAACAAAATAATGAATCCTATATATACTGAAAAGGGTTTCGAGATTTTAAATTTTGATTACAGGAAGAAAGTTATAAATTTTATACAAATGGAAAATATACATACAGACATTATTAATTGACTGGCGGCTTAATTTTTAAACTGAAATACAGGGTCCGTCAGTCGATGTGTTACTAATTAAAAATACTGGTGGTTGTAATACATTAAATTTCATCAAAAGAACATATTACTGTTCAATATGGTCACTTTTGGCGCCAGATAATAACGATTTGCTTATGTGCCCAAGGGATCAACGCATCGTCTAGCACCTTTTATTGGTACATTTTCTGATTTACCTTATCGCTCTGATAAATGAAAACGAGTCTGGAAAACAATCATTTACAGCAACACAAACCATCACGAAAGCAGCCGTTTATTTACGCATGACAACTCGGTTGTCCAATTTTTAGTTAGTCCCTTTTAAATAGGAACAACGCACCGTTTCCTCAATGATTATTGTTCACATATTGATCTAGTATATAGTGTGAGTGTTGAAGGGTTTGATAACCTCGAGCGGATCATGCTTGTTTTGGGTGTATACGCTGGATAATTTGTGGGATATGAAAAAAAGGTAGCCGACGCGAGGCACACCGACGTCAGAGTCTCGACACGTTGAATAGCATAAGTGTCGCTGATTTGTAATTTGAGAAACTTAGGTGAAATCGACGACTATAATTCAGTCAACGACACATTTATTGTTTCAATGATGAAGTCGTATTTGCATCTTAGTAATATTTTATGGTGTATGTTGATTTAGAGAAAATAAATATTTTAAGTGCCGTTTAGTATAGGGTTTTCGGACAATACATTCACATGTAGAAGTTTTATTAATTGTTTTACCAAAGATCTGTCGATTCTTTCGATGCCAGCTTGATCTTCTGGTGTCAGGTATTAGGCGACAAACCTTACGTTAGAGCATTTTAATCTTTTTTTGATATAATTTGGTAGGAAGATATTAAAGATCAGGCGCCCAATGCTTGTGCCATTAAAGGCCTTAGATATTTGTAGTATAGAATTTTGATATTTCTGTTCAGTTCACTAGTTTTCTTAAGAAAAAGTACAGTGACTTGAAAACCATATTTATTATAATAAGACACGAATTTCAATGAATTGGTGAATTTTATGCAAAGGTATTTTAAGCAATTGGTAATTCTTTAGTCTGTTATCACATTATTGAGATGTTAATATATTTAGTCCATGTACGTACCAACAGGTGAATCTACCAGTGTCTTTAAAAACAATCGACTCACATTTCGACAGGTATATTTAGAAGAGTTTCTATAATCTTACCCAGTTACTGACAATTTTCAAATTGGACATTCATTAGCATGTGAAACGAGCAGTACGAATGAGGTAGTCGTGGATATATTTCAATTTGTATATTAAAGCATTAGTTCAATCTATGTTGTTTGCCTTTTCGTAGTCGAAATTGACGGTAATGATTAATTTTATATCTTGAATAGATGTTATAATCGTGTTAAACTGACCCACCAGAAAAGGTCCACGTCCAGTCGTTTATTAACCTGTTTTAAAGCCCATTTATTTGTCTGAACGTACATTTTTATCGTCGAGTAACCATCTGGTCCCTTTTTTAGTTTATTATCGGTCGTTTTATTAAATGGATTCCAACTCTCTGATTGTTTCGAATGCTATTGAGTCATTAGTAGGTGTTTAGGTGCACAAAGAATCATATTGATATTGTGAACAGTCGTAGTACAATCAGTGACAAAATTGAGAAATTTTGGTTGTGGATGCGATAATTGATTAGTGATTAATCAATCAATGGTTGGTTGCCAAAATGGAGACTTTGTGTATGTAAAATTTGATCTGACTTTTGATCATATTATTTATAATTTAGGCAGTTGATTTGAAAACGAATTATGTTCGTGTTAGAGTTAGATATTCTGGTAGCACGTCTACAATACGTTGAAGTAAAAGGTTCATGTTGTGTACATTAATATTTAATAAAGGCAATTATTCTTGTCTTGATTTCTTCCCAATCTACGTTGAATTGTCAGTATCAATATCATCAATGGTCACACATAGATACCATTGTTAAATTTGCCAAACATTTAGAAATATTTGCTATTCATTCAAATTAGAAGAATAAATTTTTATCTTGTGAAAATGTTATTAGACGGACGACATATAAGTGGCATCTATTTTCTTATATTAGAAAGAAGTATGTACGTAAATATTATTGATATAATGATAATGATATGTTGGTGTAAAAGTATACGAGTCATAAATACTGTTCATATATAGTTTCGCAATGTGCAATTTGCCACATCTTCAAAACTGCAATATATACTCGTAGACACAATATTGAAATGATAAGAAATATAAATTCTTCAAGAGATTTACATAAATAGTATAGTTTTCATTATATTCAATGAACCTATTACAATAATTGATATAATTGTCATGATATACAAAAAAAAAAAAAAAAATGAAAGTAATGAACGTATTAAAAATTGCATAACATTAAACAAAAAATTGTCATTTCCTATATTCATACTTGAAGTAAATTAATTCATTTTATATTTATTGAATATATTTTTTATTCAAGAAGTATATTCCGATCATAGAATATTCCATAAATTTGGTGATGAATAAAGTGACTAACATCCATGTAAGTCAACCCACATCTTTACTGTCACGTGGTATCATTAGTAACTCGATCATAATTTACGTTAATTTCTGACGTATGACCCGGTTAGCAAAGAGGTTATACAATGAACTATGGGTAACTGGAAATTTATGCACTACTCTACTCAATTATTTTAGTTTCAAAATGAACAACTATTTTATCAGTATTTCCAGTCATATGCTAAACTGGCCGGTTACCGGCGTAAAGGTTCAGATGATGATGATGAAATATTATGTAATCCTTCACTGCAAATTTAAGAAAAGACAAGTCATTTTTCTGATCGATATCCGTTTATAATGATTATCGTGAATAACTTTGCGAGATTCTAGAAAGGATTGAAAACTTTAGTGTCAGAATATCAACAGAAACAGATGATTTATTAATACCAAATATTTTAGGAATCATAAATGTAACTCAAGTTAGATAGCACACAAGCCTGCTAATTCAGTTTACAGCATTTTATACAAGCTACGCATAAGATGTATAATTGTTTGGATTGTGCTTGAGAAATGCAAAACCCGAAGAGTTGAGTAGCAAATTGCGATCAAAATTTAGATACGAATTTGGAGCGATTTTGAGATAGCCAACACAACAATTGTGTTTTATTTGTATTGGATTTTACAAAATTTGCACGTATCCGCAATCACAAATCACATTACTGGATTCGAAAATATGATATGATCTTGAGGTTAAGGTTTTTTTTCCCAGACCTTATAAAATTCAGTTTGTTTATTTAATTATCATCAATCAACAAGCATACACATCCGACTACCAATAAATGCTACAATCCCAATGACTATGTAATTGAATGGGTTGTATTTATAACCCATTCGATTACATAGTTACCCATGGAAATGTGTCGCATGTTTGATCATTTAGCAAAACTATGGTCGTAATATTATAAGTACCAGTTGTATGAAAAATGTTACGGTTTTTTAGAATTCTATATGACTGATTCTTAATTGAATATCATGTTGTATTAGATTCTGGGAAATGATGGCAGTATATTTTGTTCGAATCTTCCACTTTGAACTTATTTGAAAACATTCAATATATTAGCCTTTAGTATAGAACGTGATACATGGCCACCATTAGAACAAATCGATCAAACGGCAAGTATTTCTACTTAAATATATAGATCGTCGAATTGATATTAAACGCAATAACATTGCTGCATGAGTCTCGTCGTGTACGAACATTTGCTTCCCTTTGGACATGGGTTATTCATGTTTAACGAATATATGCATGTTTTCTATGTTTTACTGCATTCATGTGCAGTTTGATTGGACCAATATTTTTGGCATTTCTTTGATTGACTTATTAGAGTCTTGATTTTAAGCAAGAAAAATAAAAAATTCCTTTTGCTGTTATAAATATTTTCTTCCCTTTGTCAACCCAATTTATATGACTAATTTTTTTTACGATGGGATCCAAACTTAGGTCAATCGTTCATACTAGACTAGCGATATACCATACTATGCTACCACGACGACCGATCACTTTACTTGTCATGTGCCTATCAGATAAAAGCGTCGTATATTTTAAAATTGTTCTATGACTTGCATTCACCATTGGTATATATTCTCGATGAACAACCTGTGAATTTTTTTAAGTGATCAAATGTGGTTTAAGATCGATATTGTGTACTGTTTTTCATTACAAATTCCACACACTATGATGACAACTGATAATAAAATATATATATATAATATTTGATATGATAAATTCCAAATATAGATAAAAACTGAACTTAATTGTATCAGATAGGGTCTAACCAGTGAACCGAACGATATTGGTCTTCATTGACGACAAACTGCGACATAATTGTAGGTGAAATTGGAAGGATTTATAATAATTCAGTTGTAAATTTACTATAAAAAAATTAATGTTTTATACATTGAAGTTTGGCTCATCGATGGTGAATAAGTATAGTAATATGAAGAACTTCCAATAATTGGGTGGTATTCATTTTACTTTTAAGATATTTACCACCAGTAGATTCGTTTGGTGGAGTAGTTTACCTCCGGCGGATTTATTTTTTTACAATTTTTAGTTTGTTTTATTGGTAAAAAGTCTTTCAGCCAATTCGTCAAACAATACATGAAGACCGACATTTGTTACATGCTGATAGATTTTCGAACGCATTTCCATTGGCACACTGTGGGTTGTAAAATATATGGATTCCGCAACATCAGTATGTTAATCAGCTAGTCCATTCATCAGCAGATAATATCTTATAAAAAATTTGCGTAGTGTTTAAAAATTGTTATTATATCAAACGTATCAAGTTCTAGAGCTGTGACTACTGAATATTTGTTTATTTTACACATATAATTTATTCTGATTTGCCGGTCAGTAAGCACAAAGTTTTCATTTATATTATACCTGTTGGGGCTAATTTTTCCCTTATTTATAAAATCAATATAATGATATAATCTTAAGCTACAGTTCAATTTACAAAGTGAACTCACCTGTCGACTAAAGTAACTAACAGCGTTTTCCGCTTTAGCAACCCCAATTGTTTCGTATTTTCTTTTGCTTTTTGCACAAATACAATTACAATTTTTACAATATTTTTTCACAATATTTTCACCATATAATTTATTCTCAATATTTATCTGTTCTTCATTACTGTCAACACTTCGTTTAATTAAACATTTGCAATAATTATTATCAGTTAAAAAATTAATATTATCAAGACTACTACCAGTGGAATTATTGTCATTAAAATTGTTACTGTTTCGATGACGCGACGTTACTATTCTTTGAATGATAGCTGAACCCATGTGATTCCGTTTGAGTTACCAAGTGTATGAAATGTAAATGAGGATGAAAATAGCCGGTAAGGATAATCACTAAACCGGAGACGTGTACAATATTATTTGTTAGGGTAAATTAAATTATAAAATTTTTTTTAACCATAACTGCCATCATCATTTTTTTTTAGTATATAATATTATAATTTACATTGTTATAGTTTAGTTACAAGACATAAGTTAACTTAAAACAATAAATTTAATGTAATTTATGTAAATGGGAAAAATTTCAAAACAATGTCAAATGAAAACGCCGATTAAAAACCAATAAACGTATAAAACTATCTACAATTTTGCGCATATAATTTGCAATAAAACCACTACTCATATAAAAAGTATAGTACAAACTGAAAGTAATCGAAGAAAATAATACTACGAGGTGAAATGTAACATTATTTTTGTTTGCTGTTGATTTATCAACGCAACTCCCAAATGATTTTTTATTGTATATGAAAAGATGTAGTGGAATTTCACTGGCAAATGTAATAGAATATGGGTTTCCTGTTGAAAATAGAACCGTTAAGAAGAGCTTATTGTAAATATTAAAGTACGTACACATCCGGTATGTGTAGTATATACATAAGTTTACAAACAAATGATATCAAAATAGGTTGAGTTTCTAATCAAGTCCCCCCCCCCTGATGCTTGTGATCGATGGCAAACAAATGATACAAGTATGTCTAGTATCTGATCAAGCATTCTTTTTGCCTATTTATAAAATATTCGTTTGGAACTTAATTTTAATTGACCACAACTTTTAGAATTACACTCTCATTCCAAAATATATTAGTGTTCATTATTTTTTAGTCACTCACGGTTCTTAATGCAATTATAATCTAAATATCATATTAACTTTTATAAACCATCATCATCATCATCATCTCAACCTTTACTCCGCGTAGGAGCATAGGGCATCAACGAACAACCGCCATTTCTCTCGATCTCTGGCCAGCACCTTCACTTCGCTCCAAACCATCCCACTGGCACTAGCCTCCTTAATGACGGTTCTTTGCCACTTTGTTTTTGGACGATCCGGTCTTCTATTACCCTGCGGGTTCCAGTCAAGTGCATACTTTGCAATATCACCAACTGGTCGCCTCAGTGTATGGCCGATCCAATTCCACCTTCTTCGGGTGACAATTCTGTTCATTGCCTCCAGATCTGCCTAATCTCCACAAATTCTCATTAGTTGTTATGTTTGGCCAGAAAATTTTTAATATGCGCCTAAGGCACCTATTGGCGAAAATTTGGATTTGTGACACGATGTTATTTATCACCTTCCAAGTTGCGCAGCCATACAATAGTACCGGTAATCAGTTACTTTTAAAAATGCGCAACTTTAGATTCTTTGAAATCTGTGTTGACCGCCAGACTCCATTTAGCATACCAAA
>JANSTX010014799.1:0-11552 GCA_027564355.1 Penthetria funebris
ATATAAAAAAAAAAAATAAATTTTTAAAATAAAATATACATTAAAATTTGTTTAGAATTTAATAAATACTTTAAGATTTGTATTTAAAATAAAAATAGTATTTTTTTTAACAAAATATCACTGGTTAATTTTACAATAACAAAAGAAATTCCTAATTAACAATAAAATTTATTTAAAATAATTATGTTTTACAATTACTATTATATAAGTAGAAATATATTTTTATAATTTAAAATTTATATGATTTAGAAGGGCAAAAAAAAAAAAAATAAAAAAACAAAACATAAATGGCACCATATTTTATAATATTACAAAAAATATAACAAAGTGTAATTAATTAAAACAAATAATAGAAACAAAAAAGAAAGGTTTACATTATTTCTATAATTTCCAAGAGAAATTAGGAACGATAAAGGATTTTAATGATCAAATCTTTTATAATTTTTTTTAAACAAGTAAAAATAATCAATATTTGTGGTACAATGTCAGGGTAATACAAAATTAATTCTATATATATGTATATGAAAACGCGGATCTCGCCGCAATGATATCTATATAGAGAAAACTAAAATCGAAATCAATGTCTAACAAATTAACAAATCGTCGGAACAATTTTGATTTTAATCTAAAACACCTATTATTACTATAAAAGATTTGTAGCAGACAAACAAATTAGTGACCGAACAAATTATCCCAACCATGTGTGTTTAATAGGTTCATGTACTAATTTCTATTGCTACGTAACGACAAAAAAAAAAAAAAAACAATTTATCATACCATGAAATAATTACATTACGAATTTCCAATAAAAAATTAAGCTCTAATTTAGTAACGCTTTACATCGGACATATGTGTTTCTTGGAGAAATATACTAATTTTAACAGATAATTAATTAAATGAATTTTTTTGAGATCCACAAATGAATGTGTGTACAGTATTTAATTCTATCAAAAAAAATCCAGTCAGGATGCTGTCGTTTGAGCTCTAATATACGAAACCGTATTGTATAAACAAAAATAAAAAAAAAAAATAATATTTTCTAGAGTTCAGTATTTCTTGTAACTTAATAAAATCCAAATGTAAGTTTCATGAATTTGTTTATTGATTTTTAACTTTAAAAGTTGCGGTACAAAAGCAATGTATGGGAGTTCATAATAGACCCTATCCTTGTATTTTATTATTTTTCTTGTTAGCCAGAACCATTAGTACCCACAATATTATCATTTTCTAATTATATTATTGAAATTATGTTTTCATTTGACACCGTACATTTACTATACTAAATACCATTATACAATTTATAGATTTGATTTTGGAATCATCGTTTTCTATATCGGCATATATTCACATATCTCTAATGATCAAAAATTGCACATAATATCCGAATTTCTCTTATTCTTATTACACTAAAATTTCATAATTATAATAATTGTGCCAATTAATAATATTTGTTTTAATTATTATCTTGTCTCTTAAATAGCATCAATAATTTATAAATTAAATGTAATTTTATTGAAACAAAAAAAAAAAAAAAAAACGGAAGCTTACATACAAGTATATAATAATAATATGTATTAGAATAATTAACCTATTAGTTATCGAGTACTTATTGACAATTTTTATTCTTAAAATAATGAATTAACTTAGATTATTATCACCGAAATAAAGAAAAACAAGAAAAGGAAAATTATGTATGATTTCCAAAAGTGTTCACAAAATTATTTACATAACACATAAACGAATAAATATAAACAACATTATATAATAAACATAAAATTTGGCACTATATGTCACTAAATGTTTTAAGTCTTTTCTCTGGATTCTCTTGCTTAATTAATGTACTATCAATTTGTTTAATACTATTGCTATTACCAACATTACCAAAAAAATCATTATCACCTGAACAAATACTATTTGTATTACCACAACCAGCAGTACTACTTCTATTAATATTAATATTATTATTGACCTTAATGTCACCATCATCATCAACAGACTCAAATTTTCGTTTTATTGGACTAAAAACATTTTCATTTGATAAAAATGTTGTTGCAACATTTGTTGTTATATTTACAATTGGTTCTGTATAATTTATATATTCATCATCCGTTTGACTATCAATTGGTTCACCATCTTCACTATTATTACTTTCACGTGATGAATCTGTTACTGTATTATTATAATTATTATTAACTGTTGTTATTGATGGTGTTTTTATTATTGTTAATGCTATCGATGATGTAGGACCAACCGATGTACAACCAATACCACCGACACCTCCAACATTATCACTTCCACCACCACTCCATGTTTCAAATTTACTTGGATCTTTTTCCAGTAATTTTTGTGCTAAAATTTTAAGACTAGCCAATGAATTATCACAATCGGTTGTATCAATATCGGTTAAACTAATGCCGGCCCGTTCCATTTCAGCATATGTACCAAACGGTAATTTTTGTAAACATTCTAATTTTTGTACATGTGTTTTTGAACGTAAATGTTTTGCCAAATGACCATGTATACGAAAGGCAATTTTACAATCTGAACATTCAAATGGTCTTGGATTTGATGTCGTTGCTACACCAAATGTTGATGTCATTACTACCTTATTTTTATGGGATTCGGCACGTTCATGTTTTTGTAAATGGCCTTGTGTACGAAATGATACGCCACATGGATCACAACGAAATTTCCGTTCCATATAATGGATATTCATATGCAAAACCATTTGGTGTTTTTTTGGAAATGTTTTCGAACAAATTGTACAAATTGAACGACCACCATCTTCATGGATTAAACGACGACGTGGATAAACAACACCGACAATTGGCAAATTATCTGATGAAATAGAATTACTATTATTATTATTATTATTATTGGTACTATTATTGTTATTAGTATTATTACTATTACTATTATTTGTAGTAGCTGCAGTAACAGCAGCAATAGCAGTATTAGTATTATTTAATGTAAAACCATCTTCGCCAACAACAACCGTTCGTAAAATACCATCAAAATCAGATGGATATTTTGCATCTGCATTATTTGTTGTTAATTCAATATCATCGCCATCGATAACACCACAACTATCATCACTATCTTCTTTATCACTTTTATTATTATGTGCTTTCATGTATTCAGCTGATGACATTTTTAAATATTCAGATGCAACACTTTTTGCACTATTACCACCGATTGTTAACAGTCTTGATGACTTTTTAGTTAATGATGGTTTTTTATTTGCTGATATTAGAGGCTTTGACGATGTCAATGGTGATGAAGATGATAAAGAAGAAGCTGATGATGATGATGATGATGACGACGATACTGATGATGAGGTACTTGAGCACGGTATTGTTGTTGTTGTTGTTGGTGTTGTTGTTATTGTTGGTGTTGTTGTTATTGTTGGTGTTATTGTTGTTAGTGTCGATGATGATGATGCTGATAATGCTGATAATGATGACAACGTTGATACTAGTGATGGTGTAGCTACTGCTGTTGAAGTTGTTGATGCTAGTGTAGTGGTAACAAGATACACAGTAGCTATTTGTTTTGTTTCCGATTCAGTTTGTACTGTCTCAACATTACCAATTGATATTGATGGTGATGCTCTCTTTTCAGTTTTAATCTTTGATATATCTAATTTAACAGAATTTGATGCAATTTCAGCTAATGTATCCATACTAGAAGTACCACCATTATCAGTGTTTTCTATAATTCTATTATCATAAACTGACATTTCTGATTTTGTAATTATATTTTTATTAACCAATGCTACTACTGCTGTTGATTTTTCAAATTCTGATTTAATTCTGTCAGTAAAATTACTGCTAGTAGTAGTAGAAGCAATATTAAATTTAGTATTTATACTAACATCTGATATTGGTGTATCTAAATATTTACTATTACTTGTTTCTGGTAATTTAATATAATTTACCTTTGATGGATTAGGTGAATTTTTCAATGCATCAAAAGAATTAATAACAGATTGTTGACTTACTACTATTGGTAGTAATAGTAATTCATCTTTGTTTTTCTTACAATTTAAATTATTTAAATCAGTTACTGATTTATTATTATTATTATTATTGGTATTATAAGTTTTATTAACGCTTGAATCTATCAATTTCGTGTATGAACTTTTTGATGAACTTATTGAACACGATGCATTCTTTAATGCATCAAGTGAGTTTACAAATGAATTATTAATTGGTATCGATTGCATATTATCAACAATACGTTTTTGCATATCATTTGTATGTTTACGTTTATTTTCAATTTCAGTTTGTGCTTGATATGATGAAGAAGGCGACATTGATTGCAGTTGTGACATCGTTGATATTGTACTTGCATTTTGTGATGCAGATGTAGATGAAGATGAATTTGGTAATTTATTATACATATTGATTTGTTTTTGATGTGATTGTTTAATTTTTGAATCATGAAGTGCACGTTCTGTTAAATATGTTTGTAATAAAATAGTTTCATCAACTATTGCTGGCTGATTATTATTACTTTTGGTGGTAGTTGTAACCTTATCTGTATCAGAAACTAAAGATGTTAAAATACCGGCTTGACCAGTATGCATTTTAACAACATCTGAAACCTGCGGTTTTGATTGTTGTTGTCGTTGTCGTTGTATTAATTGTTGATTTTGTAATTGTTTTTGTTGCTGTTGTTGATGTAATTGCTCTTGATATTGTTGAATCTGTTGTTGATGTATCTGTTGTTCATGTACTTGTAGTTGCTGGTGTGACAATGGTTGATGATATTGATGATGAAGCAATACTTGGTCCTGTACTCGTGATTGCAAGTGTTGTTGTGATAATTGATGGTCAAATGTTTGTTGTTGGTGGTGGTGGTGGTGGTGGTGGTGTTGTTGATGTTGATGTTGTTGATGTTGATGTTGTTGATGTTGTTGCTGATGTTCTTGTTGTTGTTGCTGATGTTCGTGTTGTTGTTGCTGCTTATGTTGAAAATGTATTTGTTGTTGCTGATGTGCTTGTTGATTTTGTTCTAATTGCTGATGATGCAATTGTTGTTCTAGTAGTTGTGGTGGTGGTTGTTGTTGTTGTTGTTGTTGTTGATAATGATGATGATTATTATGTTTTTGTATATCATGCATATGGTGACGATTATAACTGTCTTGATGATGACGATCAATTTGTTCTATCCGCTCGTTGATTTCAAGGTGTTGTTGTTGCTGCTGCTGGTGGTGATGGTGGTACTGATGATGTTCCTGTTCATGTTGTTGCTGTTGTTGTTGTTGTTCATGTTGTTGTTGTTGTTCATGTTGTTGTTGTTGTTCTTGTTGTTGTAGTTGCTGCTGCTGTTGAAAATGTATTTGATGTTGCTGATGTGTTTGTTGATTTTGTTCTAATTGCTGATGATGCAATTTTTGTTCTAGTATTTCTGGTTGTTGTTGTTGTTGTTGTTGTTGCTGGTGACAATGGTTATTACGATGATGCTGATGATGTTGCTGCGGTAACTCTTGTTGCTGATACAAAATACGTGTTTGCTGAATATCTTCAAGTTGCTGTTCTTGTAATGATTGTCGAAGATTTAATGGTTGTTGTTCATTATTAATTGTTTCTTCATTATTTTGCGAAAGTTTGTCCGTTAAATTACGTCGTTTTGTTAAATCAATTGGCATATCATCACATTTTTCAATTATTGTAGGCGATACAGAAACTTTAGGATTTGCATAATATTGTTCGTGTTTTGACGGAAATTCAAATGATGGTTGTTTAGGTGATGCAAATGTTATAATACGACGTGAGTTTAATGTTGTATCTGAAATTGTATCGTCTGATGACATACGTCTATTACTATTAGTAGCATGGTGTTGATCGGCAGCATATGGATATGTCATTGGACGCACGACCGGTATTAAATTTGGTGACGCACTATTACTTGGCGGTGTTCTTGATAATGATAATAGTGATCTGGCAGCTTCTTGTTCAGGTAAACGTAATTTATATTCGTCAGTATCTGTAGAGAAAAATGCAAACAAATAATAAATATAATGCAAATAAATTCGATACATATTTTTGAGCAATATAAATAAAATCACATGAAGAAAGTGATTATTCGAATATTAGATAATTAACAACAATATTCATATTCGTGTAATAAACAGACCTTTAAAAAAATAGGAAAACGTCATAAAAGACGCATTTTGAGTGTCATAGGCATATAGATAGATTAATGAATGGGCATGTAACAAAAGTGTTCTGCAAAACAATATATGTTCATATTGTATGAATGAAACAGCAGATTATATTACAATGCTCTGAATTGACGAATATATCCCTACAATAAAAAAAAAGAAACTTACCACTACTTTCATTTTCCATATCATCACCATCACTTAAATCATCCGAATCAGAATCTTCTGGTATCGTTGATGTTCTGCCACCCGATGTCATTGAATCACCTTCCATATAATCATCTAAACCATCTTCATCTATTGAATTCGGTAAAGGATTTAATCCAAGTTCAACACATTTTTTATAATGTGCTTTTGATTTCATATGTTTCGTTAGGTTTCCTTTTGTTTTAAAACTATAAAATAATAACAATGCAAAATTCACACATTCATTAAATTTATAATATAAAAATTACAATTAACATCATTATAATCATATTATATAATACATAAAAGTAAATAAAATATTGTTCAACATACATAATTTCAACATACCTAAATGAACAATGTTGACATCTATATGGTCTAACATCTGTATGAGTTCTAATATGTTTTTTTAGCATTGAAGGTTTCTTACATCTTATACCGCATTCAGAGCAAACATAACGTCCACGGCCTCTGCCCCTTACATACGTATAATCTTCATTACTTTCATAACCGCCTGGAACAGGTGCCGGTGGTAATGCTGAATTATCTGGTTTCGGTGTTAACGATTCAACACCGCCTCTTCCAATCACATTATTTATTGTGACGGTGCCGGTATTTGAATGTAAATTTGTCATAGATGTTGATGATGAGTCTACATAATTTTTTTGCATTGTAACATGTTCATTTAAATATTCACTATTATTGTCGAATGTTGTTACAATTAGCGATTGACTATGTAATGTTGTGCATGGTGATGAAACTTTTGCGGTTGAAAATTTATTTGAACGTTGCCTTGAATCATATAGAGCCATTGCAATTTTTGGTGTTAAACCCATTGGATGCGGATTATTTTCAGCACATGTTTGCCAATTACTATAAATTGATAAATTCGGTTGATTTGTAAAATGTACCGGTTGTGGTCGATTAACTGTACAATAAAATGTTTTTGTACTACATTTTAATCCTAAATATGTATAGGCATGGCCATTTAAAAATAATTGTATACAATTTTTAGATGGACGTGGTGTTTCTGGTGATATTAATGGAAGTGTATTAGCTGTTGGTGTTATACCATGATGTCGTTTTGGAGTAAATGTACCGGGTTTTAACGGCAAACTAGATGGTCGTAAAAATCTTGACGGTTTTTGTGATGGTGGTAATTGATCCGTATTTGTCGTTGTTATTATTGTTGTTGTTATTACTGATGTTGAATGTAATAATGTAATTGATTGTTCACAAAATTGCTTTTCTTTACGTTCGCTTAAGATCGATGGTGGTGGTTGTAAAGATATTGAAGATTGTGCTGTTGATAGTGTTACAGCTGATGACTGTTGTGTTGGTGGTGATTGTGGTGTTGTTGATACATTAATAATTAAAGGTGAAGGAATTTTTCGATGTTGTTTCAATTCCTTTTGAACTGTGTTGCTAATTGTTGTTGTTGTTGATGATGATGATGATGATGATGATGATGAAGTTGATGATGATGTTATTGTTGGTGTTATTATTGTATGACTATTGTTATTAGTGTTGTTCTTTGATGTATCAATAATAATACTTGTCGACAATCTTAAATTTGTTGGAGATTTTGATCTAATATAATTTATTGAAAATTTATTTAAGTTATTTGGTGATAAATTATCGATCCGATTTGGACTTAAATTATCGGCAATTCTTGTAAAATTAAATGATTTTTTAAAATCGGTTGATTTTGCTGGTGACCAAAGTTGATGTTGATTATTATTGTTATTATTATTATTATTATTACTATTATGAAACCCATTTTTTCCAAATAAAACATGTTTTTCAGATGGTTTATCATCAATTTCAATATTGATACTTGGTATATTTCTTATGGGTGTTGTTGAAATTTTTTGTAAAATATTTGTATTAGGAACTGTAAATATTGTCGATGTTATTGATGAATTATTATTGGTGCTATTATTAATTATTGGTGGAAATAACGGACTTGGTATCAGTTTTCGTTTTGGACTCAATAAATCCGTTGTCTGCAATGATGGTGGCAGCAATTGTAAAGGCATTTGTTGCTGCTGCTGTTGTAGTAGTAGTTGTTCTTGTTGTTGTTGTGGTTGTTGTTGTTGTTGCAATTGTTGTTCTTGTGGTTGATGTTGTTGTGCTTGTTCTTGTTGTTGTGGTTGTTGTTGTTGCAGTTGCTGTTGTTGTTGTGGTATCGTTGTTGTTGCTAATTTTGATGTTGAGGATGTTGGCAAATCAACAATTGGTTTAATAACTTGTAATAATGAATTTGGTCCAGGAATGCCTGGAACAAACGGTATTATTTTACCGTCATGCATTATAGATGTTGGATGGATTGAAGGAGTCGAATTTGCAACTGGTGGTAATGTTAATGGATTGTATCCGGTTATAGAATTAATTGGTGGAAAGTGAAAAAATTGACTATGTTGTTGTAGTTGTTGTTGTTGTTGATATTGATTATGATTATGATGTTGTCCAACAAGTAAATTTCCTGAATTTAATTTTGGTGTAATTGATGGTGTTAAATTAAAAAATACATTGGCTGAATGAGGCGTAAAATCTTTTGGTGTTGATGAAGCTTCAATTATTGATCCACCTGAATTTAATCCAGTACGAATATTAATTGGACTAGGTTCGGATAGTGAATCGGGTGATGGTGATATTGAGATAATTGATCCACCGGATGAACCAAAACGAGCAACGCGTTCTTCTTTACGTTCAACAATTGTAAAATCGCCACCACACATTTGTAATAATTTTGTTGGATGTTGTAGTTGTTGCTGTTGATGTTGAGAAACTGATGGTAATGAAGATGCTTTCTCTATTAAATTCGACGGATATGTAGTTGTAACTGTTTTTATTGTTGATGATGCTGATAATGATGATGATGGTGATGTTGCTATTGTTTCTGTTGTTGTTGTTGTTGTTGTTGTTGTTGTTGAGCCTGTTGTTGTTGTTGTTGTTGTTGCTGAGCCTGTTGTTGTAGTCGTTAATGAATAACTATCAATTCTTGGTCGTTTACTATTAAAATTTGCGTTTCTATCATCATTATTAATGTCGTGAATCATATCATGTTTTAGTTCTTTATTTAATGTATTATGATTATTATTATTATTATTATTATTATTACTATTATTATTACTGTTCATAAATCTTGAATCACATGAAAAATTTGTTATAACAGCCTCATCAACTTTTTTATTATATTCATTATATGAATCAACTAATCTTGTTTTACCCAATAATGGACCCGGTGATGGCAGTGGTGTATCAATTAATTGTTTTGTTAATTGAGAGCATTGAAGTGATACCGCTGATAATTGACCACCATATTGTGTTGGTATCGGTGAAGATGATGATACCTTTGATGATTGTGACAATACTACTGCTGCTGCGGTTGATATTAATATTGGTATAGGTGCTGGACATGTTTCTGTATTTATAATAATATTATCTAATTTTGGTCTGGATGGTTTTAAATGAGTTTGTGCTAATTTTGCCAATGTTAATGGTGTACGATATGGATGTTTTAATGTAGAACTGGCCAATTTTGCTAATGTATTTGGATTATATTTTTCGGGTAAATTAACATTAAATGAATTAGAACGAAAATATTTATGTGATGGTGAACCAACTGGACTTATTGGTGCACTTTGTGGACTATTGGTATCATTTTGTGATCCACCTTGACCACCTTGACAATAACATTTCGTATGATATTTTAAATTATCTGCACTACGAAATGTTATTTTACACAATGGACATGTATAAACGGCATCGTCACCTTCACCAGTTGGTACTGCTAAACCACGAGAATTAAGTAATAAATCTTTTATAATTGAACGTTCCGGATTTTGTGGATGTATTGCAATTGGTATTTCTTGTATGGTCGCTGTGTAACTATCGCTTATACAACGTTTACGACAATTATCGGTTTGTTCCGAAATTTTTGTCAAATTTAATGGCTGTTGAACTGTTTGCTGTAATACTTGTTGTGCTTGTTGTTGTAACGTTGGAAATGTACGACGAATTGTTATTGCCGATGATACCGCAGTTTGATTACAGCTACTGTTATTATTATTATTATTACTACTACTTATAATACTAGTATTACTGGTATTAGTTATACCAGGAACACTTATATTACTATTATTATTACTATTATTTACTGCAATATTTAATGTTGATGTATTATTTTGTGTTTCTTCACGTTGTTTTAACATTGCTATAGCTAATTTTGAACTAGATGTCTCATTAATATTAAGAGTACGACGACCTGTTATTTTATGATATTTACCCTGAAGGGGTGGTTCAACTTTCATGATAACTTCATTTTGAGATATTAGATTAGATATGTGTTCTTTTAAATATTCCACACTTTGTGTAGTCTATATTTTTTTTTTTTGTAAAAATGAAAAACAAATTATCAATAATTTTATATACAAAAATTTAAAACGTCAAAAAAAAACACTTACCAATGGATGTGAAATATTCGATATTGTTGGCGTCGAACATGATACCGCTGTTGGTATTGTAGTAATTTGTTCAGACTGTTTCTGGTTTGATAACGGTATATGTTGTTGTATTTGTTGTTGCTGCTGTTGGTGTTGTTGTTGCTGTTGTTGTTGTTGTTGCTGCTGTTGTTGTAGTTGTTGTTGCTGTTGTTGCTGCAGTTGTTGATGTTGTTGATGCAGTTGTTGTTTTTGCAGTTGGTGTTGCTGCTGCTGCTGTTCTTGTGGTTGTATTTGTTGTTGTTGTTGTTGATGGTGTTGTTGTTGGTGTTGGTATTGGTGTTGCTGGTGTGATATTTGTACATTATGTAGCTGATGATTTCTTCGTTCTTCCAATTGTTTTAGATTATGATCCTCTTGTTGCAGCAATATTCTTTGTTGTTGAAAGTGTTGAAGTAAATGCAATTGTTGTTCCGGCTGGTAATGGCCAAATTGTTCGTGTTCTATTGCATGCTGATTAGTTTGTTGTAGAGACTTATGTTGTTGATATTGTGTTTGCTCATGCTGTTGTTGTTGATGTTGGGGTTGATAATGCTGATTTTGTAATTGTTGATATTGATGTATTTGTTGTTCATGTTGTATATGTTGTTGTTGTAGATGTTGTTCATATTGTTCTTGTTGTTGTTGTTGTTGATGTTGTTGCTGCTGTTTTTGCAATTGTTTTTGATGTTCTTCTTGTTGTTGTTGTGGTT
>JANSTX010014810.1:0-17540 GCA_027564355.1 Penthetria funebris
GTTGAACATATACAGTAAAATGAGCCATAAAAATTATATAATAAACGTAAGTCGATGACAGCCAACGGAATGAATGGAAAAAACAATCATATTTACCTAGAACTATGTCCATAATGTTGTGGTAACCTAAGCAAACTTCCATATTGTGCCATATTATGATGATATGCATGCGCTTGTGCTGCATGTGCATGCGCTGCATGTGCATATGAACCATAATGTGCAGCATGAGGCACCCAAGGATCTGTTGAATAACTACCGTCTGCAGAATATAAGTCTGCAACCTGTAAAATTAAAATTAAATCTATTTACATACAATAGTACATATATTATTTGAAAATAATGAATGGAGTCCAGTCAATATAACCAATTTTTGACATTATTTTTTAGCAACATTTGCATCGTAACACGAGCTGGAATCACATGTGCTATAGGTTTCAACTCATCCAAAGAAGAAAGCATTTCACAATGACGATCATCAGCAATTGTGGTGGTATTGCCTCTTCCATTATTTAAGAAATATGGGCCAATAATGTTGCTGACCTAAGTAGCGCATCATGCTGTCACGCTACAAAGGTGAAATGGTTGTTGGTATATCAATTGAAGATTTTTAGTGTATCCATTAATAATTAATATCAAATATTAAGATAATCGTAAAGGATTTATACAATTATTACCATTATAAATAATTTAAAATTACCTGAGGATGTGTTGGCGCGGATATTGGATGTACATAATTACTATTCCAAAATGAAGGCGGTAAATTTCTAGCTGACAATGCACTACAACTTTCTGAAAATCAAGAAAGAAATGCAATGTTTTTATAAAAATTGAAATAAACAAAAAAATCTAATTATTTGATTTTTATTATTCATTTGGGTTCTGTTATCAATTAAAGAGAATTTCACAATTTAATCACATTGCTCTGTTCGCATGGTATTCTTCATTCTTAAAGAATTACCCAATAAATGTTATATACCTACGGGTATATATACGTCGAAGTATGTGCCAGTGTAATTTATACTCGTAAATCGATTGGCCAGTTTTTTCAATGAATTCGGCCTTTTTGATCGCTTAAATTTTGTTAACTTCTTTCCAGTTTTTGTCAGCATATTTGTATATATATATATATGGATATATACCCTAAGATACAAAATATCTGTGTTCATATCAACATTGTACCTATATAATATACGTTATACAAGTATGTATACATATGAATCAAATAGGAATGCATGTTTTTTTTTTTTTTGACAGTTTTCGGTAGTGTTCAATTCTTCGAAGGATGTCGCGAAAATTGAATAATTTTCTTGTTCCTTATTTTAATTACATTTTAAAAGCATAAAATTAGTCAATCTTATGTATTAATATGTAAATTATGCATACAAACATCTTATGATTAACTGACATATCGAGGAATGTAATGACTTTTACCGAAAAATACAAGAATCGCTAATTGTACACAAAACTGAATCATTTAATAGCATATAAGAAAGTGACATTTGAAATTAAAATCGTAAATGTCATAATTGATAACAAAGAATCAACGAAACTATGATTTATCCCAAGTTTCTTATTAACGATTTACTTAAATCTTGCACTAAAGCGACCAAAAATCAAGATCTATGATATGTACGATGTAGAACAAAGTGAAAATATTATAGCAGTGGCTCTGATTGAACATATCGAAGCAAACTACATCTTCCAAGTCAAAATAATAAATAAGATCAGGAAAGATTGAACCTCGAGAATAGAATTTTATTTTATTAGCTTTCGGAAATTGTTGACAAAGTAATGTAATAATCAACAATTGATAGAAATGAAAACAATAAATGGACATATACATGTTAAGCTTTCTATAAAATACCAGTAATATTTGGGTCCTTAGATCTTTTGGTCTTTTAAAATTAACGGAAATAAATAAATATATAATAAGACATAATATGTACATATTGTACAGAAGTTCACTTTCTTTTAATGCTCTCATTTTGTATAGGACTTAAATTAATGCTGCATTTTCACATCAATAAAATAATAACAACTAAACACATCCACAAAAAAATAAAAAATTCTACTTTATTGCTCACATCAAGTATACTATAATATATGTAGGCAATAAAAGAAATCATTGTGATCATTAGCTGTCGTTACGTAAATCTGAACTATTTTACCATTGTCACCCATATTTTACACAACTGATTATGCCATTTATTTGAAGAAATCAAAATTGACATCACTTTTGATAACTCCATTTCCGGTGATCCGATTTGGGGAGTAGTTAACCTCTGGAATTTTTTACCAAAAGTGGACCCATTCTTATATTTCTATCATAATAAATTTATAAATAAATAATTAATAATTTCCTTTCCAATCTCTTTAATTTGACTTTCATTTTACTGCCAGAATATCGTCTGACCCAAAGTCAGTAACCCAACTAAATAGGACTTGAAATGTCGAGTGTGTTTAATTAGAACAATCTTCACTATTCTCATTTTTACATAGAATTGGGGCTAATCTCGTGACTAACACTCGAAATATGTTTTTATGTGTCGCCTTCTTAAATAATGCAAACACAATCAAGTATGAAATTAACGTTTGAAAAATTATGAATGAGAAATTTATCTTTTAAAATAATACTATAACCAATAGTACATCTCTGTTTTTAAATGTCATATTGTAATTATGAATGAGAAATTTAAATATTAAATAGTATTTTACGAAGCGAATGAACTGTAAATAAAGATGGCCGCTTTGTTACAATAGATACAGTTTTCATTTATCGTATAGTATTATATATACATATATATATATATATAAAATAGTATATTATTGTCTCGCTTTGTTGAATGTTCAATAATTATATGAAATAGTGGCACGTATATAACATACCGGTTGAATGTGCAGTTTGTAAGTCAGCTGCTATTCAATGCGAGTATGGTGTCTAAAAATGAGTGGGAAAATTATATTTAATTTGATTTGACACAAACAGAAGAGACAGCTTGACGCCAAAACCCGTATATTTTATATTTATTTTGATTGCTGGAAGATTTCTTTGCAAATAATGATTTTGAACGTTTTTAATAATTCTAATATTATGTGAAAATACCAAATTGTTCAATTTTGCATAATTTGCTTTGATGCTATTCTGCCATGTCCTGCTAATCCAAAAAATGTCAATAGGGTTCCTTCAAAAATTTTATACTAAACTATCATCGAAATGGCAACAATAATAGTATTAACAATTGCTTTGACAACATAGCGTCACCGTCCACCATTATTGCTGACATTTCCTTTGACTCTAGATTTGAGCTACAAAATGTGATAGTCGAACATATTCTAATAGAAACCCTCTATAATTGTGGCCTGAACAAAATAACTTGAACAGATTAAATGCAGGTATAGTGGTGATACACAAAACAAAAAAAATTGTGAAGAAATAGATTGAATAGAGCCAACGCTGAATGTGGCACAAAGTAAGGAAGCAAAAGAAAAAGATTTGAATACTTCAAACAATTCAACTCTTTACTAAACTTTAAATGCATTATCATCTATAACTATGATTTAGTTGATAATTAATTTGCATTATGAGACATTTTTGAAAATTCCAAATTTAAAATAAAATCAAGCAAATCCAAAATTAGAAACCACATATATTGGGAATGTATATATTTTGTATAAAGTACTAATTTTATGAATGAGCTAACACTATTTTAATAATGCAATCTCAAAATATTCAAAATATTTACAAACACAGTATGGTGCCCATGATGTCTCATTCTACTTCTTCACCAAAGTTAATAATGAATGTGTATTTTTCACTAAAAGATGTGAAGTTGATCATCATCATTTTGCACAAAAGGTAGTTTAGTTCATCTTCATAAACAGTCTAAGAATATGTATAAATGTATAGTGATATACATACGATAAACGAGTATATAGCCATGGTACGATATTTTACGTGAATCTTTTAAATGTTCATCTTTCTCAAAAGAATTTGATATCTTAATTTAAGGCTTTCTTTATGTATGTTGTTATACATTACGCATATTTATTTATATATATATATATATATATATATATATATACACTTAATTTATATGCTAAATGTATATGAAATATTTTAGAAATTATGTACTCATTGCAGATATTTATGTACTTGAAAAGTATTTAGCAAACTCAAGAATATACACGTAACTTAATTCAAAGAATCAAAAAATCAGGATATACACAATTGAAATGACTAATATATATGCACAAAATGTGACTATATGAACGCAAAATGTAACTTCATTATAATAAAAGAAAAATTTGTCGACTGATTTCAGAAGTTGGCCCAGGGTCAAGAATTTGGTTATGTTGTATTTCACTATATACAACATCTCTTTGCACATTGACTGCATCGTAATAAATGCATTTAATGCATTTTGTCTAACCATCCATATAGTATCGAAATATGTGCAAATGCAATGCCACTTGAAATGCATGTTGAAAATTGTTATTTGATTGTAAAATTTGTGTAAATCAAATTATATTTATTTATACATTTTATTTTCACATTTGGATAATGAGAAGAACATTGGTATAAGTGAGAATTTGCATAAGACTTCTTCATATTAAATTATTATGTACCACATGATAATTTTGATGAATTTTAAATACTAAAATCATTAATTTTATTTTATAATTACGTAAAATTTCATTGAAATTTATTAATTTTAATAAATACAAACATAATTAAGAAGTGCAAACATGCAACTGTTGCATTCGATTTATATGAAACCACATCATCTATATAGTATATACATCTAAAGGGTGTTATAATTTTACAAAAAGAATTGCTTTTGTATATATACTTTGAAAATATATTTGAATTAAAATCAACTGCACAAAAAAATTAATTGCTTATTTGGAAAGGACAAATCAACCTTTTTTGCTAATTTACATATTCAAATGTAAACATATATTAGGACAGCGAGTAGTTTTTATTAATACAAAATATACAGGGTGTAAAATATGTTCCAAACTGCATTTGTTTGGCCATCATTTTTGTTTGAAAGACATGTGTCAGTTGGAATTTGGAGCATCTAATGCCGCAGCAATGTGTTTGTCATTAAAACATTTTATTTAATAATTATTCAATTGTAAATTTGTGATTATTTGATGCAAATCATGTGCCGAATAAACCTTTAGCGTGTAATGAATAGTTTTGAAAAAAAAATGTGCATACATTAGGAGAGAAAGTAAAGTCTGGATGACGTGCGCCACAAAAAATTGATGTGCAATGAGACAGAGTGTTAGTGAATGACCGAGCATTATTTCAACAAAATTTGTTAAAAATTCTACAAAAAGATTTACAATCTTTACCCGTATAAAATTGGTAGAGTGATTTGGCCAGCAGCATTATCGAATCATATTTCTTTGAATATTCTATAGAGGCAATGCCGTTAACTTAATATGTAAGGGAAACTATCTTGTGCAGTCGTCTTTCTGAATTTCTTCTTTCAGGTGATTTTGTTGTGAATCTTACAGCATATATGTATCCTTGAAAATATTTCTATTTGTCTTAATTTTGGTATGAAATGGGGTCTAATCAATAATACCAAAAACATGTAACTAAAACTGCGACTATTGAAGTATAGTTTACATCTGGGTTTGCACACAAATGTTTCAAAGAGGAATCTAATGTAGATTGATTTGTTGATAGTATGCCATCTTGAACTAGATACTGTAGTAATAGACTAGTTAGATGACTATCAATATTTGGAAAGTTATTTGGCAAGATATGATGGATTGTTGGAATGCTAAATGGAGTGTGCTAGTCGACACAAAATTAAATTTCATGTAAATTATATTATGTATATTCAAGACTTAAAAAAATAACCCTTTACGTTCTTGAACAAATGGGAATTTATTGATTTCGAATTGAACTAGCATTTCAATTGCTATATAGAAATTGTCAACGATTGACCAACCTATTTGCCATACATATTATACTTATATGCTATTATCAAGTATGAAACACCCATCTAATTCCAAAATACTGAACATTATACTGAAAATATCATAAATTATATGCAAAAAGAACATGATTTATGCATACGAGTACATACATTTTATGTTTCAAAAAAAATTATCAAAGTGAAACAAATTTATTTATGTGTCTACAATTTATCGTACGGAGGTAGAGCGTTTGTTACTTTTACACTTTGACACTTTTGTTTGTACATCATTCATTTTGACTTTCCCACAACCAAAAATGAAAACAAGAAAGAAAATATGAGAAAATTTCTTGTTTTTCCTGCACCACATAAAAATATTACATTTCATGTTTTTAAAAAAATAAGAAAAAAAACAGAAAGAACTTTTTAATAGCCAAAGAAGTGTAACACTTCTAGTGTAAGCGCCTTATATCTTACGAAATTCCACTTGAACTTCATAGCCACCGTCTGTCTATAAGCCATCCAATGTTGTAGCTTCAGAGTGATGTTAATAATCAAAACAGAAATTATTCAATTTAAACTAAATTCATAAAAGATAATGACTTTACTTATTAATATTTAAGGATAATACGTTAAAGAAAAATAATTTTTCTAAAGTTAAAGCGGTAGCGCTAATTACTTCTGTTGTACCCATTTATCATAATCATCAGCATCTTCAGTAGAAGCAGCAGCAGCAGCAACATCATCAAGGATAACATGTAAGATATGATGCGATGAGTATATTATCAGAATGTATGCAAATTATATAAAGTCATGTCTTTAATTAAAATGCTAATAAAATAATAAATCATTTTGTGTTTGGTTTTAATATACGAGTAAGCGTATGCAAATTAAATTTATCATGTTTTATACGATGCGACACAGTATTTTCACTTTTATATATACAGTCGCATATACGATGAGGATTGGTGTGATGTTAATTTATGGCATGATGGCATTTTATTTGGTTTTTGATTGTTGTTGTAACATTTATATTTTATGTGTGTATCAAAAGGCGGTTTATGATATGACACTTTTTTGTCACTTTGTACAAATATGGCAATTTACACTATCATTCGTATCTGATAATTTAATATAATTGTTTTGTTTGAAATTAATTACTAATTACTACAATGATATAACATACATTAATATTTAAAATTGATATACTGAAATTTTAGAGATATGTAGTGTCCTAGATCACATGGGATACGCGCTAACATGCAAAGATTATCTTTGCTAAAAAAATTTGGTAAGCGTTTCGCACATATATACAACAATTAAAATCTTATAATTTCTGGTAAAAGATTCAATCACAAAAACATTTACATTAAGAGAGCATAAGTGGACTATCCCCTAACGGTTGCACATATAACCAAATATACTATAATAACGATTAGCAAAAAGTGGTACGGATTATTACAGTGATTATCATCATCATCTACTTAATCTGCTTAATTTTCTAGTATTGATAGTTCAACAACAATTCTTAATGTATTGTTATGGTATAATAATAATAATTATTTATCATATTCAGCAAGGACACATGACGCTAGTAACAGAATCTAGTCATATTTTTTCAATTTGTGTCATGAAATGTGGATTTAATTTCACCACGAAGAATTCCTAACTCGCCTTGTAGCCGGTCTTCGATTAATGGTTTTCACAGTATAGGAGAAATTTGAAATAGAAGTTTGCATATTTTCGGTGAAATTAGGTATATATCTAAGATTTTTGACAGATGTTTGGTATGGGTCCTTACCTTATTATCAATACACTCTTGTTACGATATTTGACCTAAGTCAAGAAATTCGGTTGCAAGTTTTTTTAAGTCACGTTCACTCTAAGTCGTTTTGGATGGCGTCACTTCTGATACATTTAAGCTTGAGGTAAGTATTATCCAGATCTACACTACATTTTTTTCTCATATAACGCATATATAGATAATTCAAAAGATGGGTATTGGATTCCTCTTAAAGATAAATAATCCAAAATGATCATTAATTTTTAAATCTGAGTATATTCGAGTATTAATCTGTTTATCAATTTATTCTGAAAGCATGAAGTACGAATAAATGTTGTAAGTCTCGTTTCAAATACAGTTCGTTATAAAGAGAAAGTCCCACAGTTCTTAGGGGATTGGTGCCGAAATAATTGTATAATATCCAGTAAAATAGAGTCTGAATGTTGATTAAAAGTGAATCCTCTTATGTGCACACCTAAGTTAAGATTATATTAGTTCAGAACCCATCTATCTAATTTTTTAACTCACTTGTCAGTAGTCAAAATGCACATATGCTGTTATAATTTAATTCTTAATTTAGATCAAATTATTTAGACATTAATTATACAAACGAGTGCATTCAGTCTTTAATTGTTTTATAAATTTCGAAATTAAGATGATAGGCAAGTATAGCTTAGTATTGGTATGTAGTCACTTAAATGTACACATAGACAATATGCCATTGTACTGTACTATTCAAAAGTTTATGTGTCAAGTTAAATTATTATTTATTATGACATGAATCACTTAAATTATTATTAATTAATATAATAGAGAATGCAATGATGTTTCTTTAAATGCTTTTTTTTTTTTTCTAATATATAAAATGCACCGCACAATTTAATATGCATTTTACAAGACAAAATCTGTTCTAAAAAGAAAATATGTCATAAGCAGTTAGAATAAGATTACATTGTGTCTATGCCAAAGAGAAAAAAAAATTGCATCTTTCATTTAAATGCTGCAATTAAAATTATTAAAGTTTTATAAATGCCTTTTGGCACACTAAGTCTATTATGAGAATTTGTTAAAAGTAATGCAATATTTCAATTTAATAAAAATGATAAGGAATTGGTTAATGTGTTCTAGAAATGATCACAATCCGTAATATTCCAATATTTGAATCTGATTAACAAACACCATAAATCTTGATTTAGATTTTATTAGATAAGACTACTTTTATCTTCTTATAGAACTATAGAAAATTGATTTCAGAACTAGACGATTTGCAGCTACAGCTAAATTTATGGGTAGGAAATGTGTATAACTTGGTGCAACCATCAAGAAATTTTAATTTGTAGTTGATTATGATATTTAGAATTTGTCATGGGTAAAGTTAAGTTAAAACGAAAAATATTAGATTTTGCCAACTTTAATCATCTATAGACAACAAATGAAAAATTGAGAAATATTTTTAAAATATAAATCTTCCAAGTAATCTTCGATTAACGAGTGTTATCAATTTTAATATACACATCATAAAACTATAATCTTAACTACTGAAATTGCTCACTGGGAAGAGTTACCGATGTAGATGCACACATATGTATTAGTTAATTAAGCGATTATCGATGAATTAGAAATATCATAACATATAGTGTTAGTATAGGCTTCCACCAAATGGGCTAAATATATTAATAAACTGAATGCAGTGGACACAAAATTAGTGCAATATGCATAAGACGAATAAAGTCTAAGTCACTAATGATGATAATGATCATTATTATTGGATATAGACTACAATAAAAAACCTACAGTTAAAAGTGTATTTATGTATTCTATAAATTTCAATGTCACACTAATAGATAGGTTCTACATATTCTAAAATCCTAAATTCAATATTATTCATTGCATTTATATATTAGTTCATCTAGCAAAGAATACATAAATGGTGGAGAGACATCATCTTAAGCGTATCAATTTAAAGACACTACTACGAAGTTACCGTGTTGTGCCTACTCTCATCCTATTGATTAAATATTTGCCGAAATTATCTATTATATCTATGAAGGCTATTAAAATCCACAACATCTTTAATTGATTTTGACAATGTGTTTTAAGATCAATTTTATTTATCAATTTTTTTCATCAATTTCTATAAAATCAATTTCATCTGATTTATAATTGTGGATGCCATTAATTTATATGGTCTAGATTATGGTCGAATTTCTGATCAAATGCTTGCAGTTGTCATAGTGAAGTTACACTATTGTATTATGGGTATTAGATGATCGTATGATTAGTGGTACTATACTTTCTTTAAAAGAATTCAAAAAGAAAAAGGAAAATTTTTCCGAGTGAAGCAAAAGGACCATATAACTGTTAGTAAAAGGTGCCGAAATTCCAATGTTAAACGTAGCTATTATATGCGCTTGTATTTATTCATTGCTCATTATGTGGATAATTTTGCAGATTAGGTTAAAGCTAATGGTATTTATGAAGGGGCGTTTAACAATACAGCGAGAACATATAGGAATTTCAAAATGATGAGAAGAGACATGAAAAGTATAATAAACAATGGGATGGACAACCATTATGCAGAAAATAGTCAAATAACAACGTGGATAAGCACCAGTATTTATTTTTAAATTACACAGATTGGCCACAAATTTAAATGTCATATTAAAAACCATAATAAACACTTTTAGTATTTGCAGTATTTCAATACACATATCTATGTAGTTTATCCTTAATTGTTTATTAGATGGTAGTTAATGGAGTGTCCGAAAATTAATGTAGTTTTTAGCAGAAATTTGGAGACGGCAAATTAACATTGTAATGTTGCCCTATTCAACCTTATGGCGTAATGGTTAAGATGTTGATGATTATTTATTAGATATCCTCTTAATGATTGGTGAAAGATGAAGATATATGTATACTATTCCCATTTTATTTTTATTTTTTTGAAATTTTTATATTGAAGTTACACCACTTTTTGCTACCTTAGCTAGAAAAAGTGAAAAATATCCAAAATGATTTTCGAATTTCAAAATTTAAATTTTTCATTCAATTAACACAAAAAAAGTATAAGCTAAATTTTTTGGACACTGTTTTAAAATTAGATCACTCTCTCTTTATATAGGCATCTGTAATCTATAGATATTATTAGTAAAAAGTTGTTATAATGACTAAGATATTTTTCTTTTAAATACATAATTTTAGCTGTTTGATTTTCAATACAATTTAAATTAAGAAAGTTCACTGTACAATTTAATTTACCAACGTATAAGTGAGAAATTACCAACCCTAAGGGGATTGTTAATTTCTCGTGTTTATTTTACAAATTTCTCGTGTTTATTTTACAAGAAAAAATTAGGAAATTCATTACTTTTTTTGTCCTAAAAAAAACCAAACAAAATTTATGTCTGCATAAAAGCAATTATGCTACCAGAAGATGATCATGATGGTGAGGAGTGTATACCCACCACATCTAACAGAGTTGTTCCATATAACATATAATTGAACAGTGGATGATGTTATGGTATATACAGCATTTAAATCAGGAACCGTATAATTTGTATGCAAATCTTGTAAGCAAAGAAAAGGAAAAGTTAACAGCTTTTATGTAAATTTTCTGTTACTTCCAAAGCAAAAAATCATAGTGCATGGCTATGTGGAATAACCTCAAATGACTTTTTTTTTTTTTTGTTTTTGTTCTTTAGGTTTGTAGGATTTGCAGAATAAAAAACACTTATTGCTTTATGTTAAATTGTTTTTTAACAATAGAAAATCGTTTGTTCAATTGAGAACAATTAAATTGTTTTCGTGCAAATTACTAGATCGTTTTCTTGAGAGTTTTCTTATTTTAATTTCATGGTATTTTTTTTTTTTTTTTTTTTATGAAGGTGACAATGGAAATCCACAGAGAAATCCATCCTCTTTTTAATTTATAAGACACCATAATTTAACAAGAACAAACGTTTTTTGAATACTTTATTGGATGGTGTCAATAAATTTTCTTGTAATTTTAAATGAATAAATAAAATTCAATTTATAACTTTAAAATTTAGGCAGATGAAGATGGTAAACCAAGAAATTTTCACATACCCATCTTTCTTAGTATGATTTTTGTTGGTTTTTTTCTCTTGTTGGTTCTGGGTTTTCTGCTATGTATAGAAGAGGTACAAATAGTTTGTTTCTCATGATTGGTAGTAATTTTGTATACTTTGGGATTTTGTCGGCTTCATGATTTGTATATAGTAAATCACATTAAAGTTAACAAGGTTGTTGTTTCTTTCTTGATTTTCGTTTTTGTTTTTTCTTAAATTTTTTTTTTTTATTTAATTTTGAATAAATTTAATTTGGACCTTTTTTATTTCCAAAATATATTTATGTTAGTATTATTGACCAACCTTTATTGTTTTTATTGATTTTTGTTAAATGATAATTATTATTTATTGTGTTTAATATGAGGTAGTGATTGGAATTGGCATCAATTTATGATTCGATAAGATCTTCTGATGTTATGTAGGGATATGCTATTTAAAATTTATGATATATATTATCACTAAATGGTAGTATAGGAATTTTCATTTAATAATGGTCCAATGTTGTGTTATTTGAAATTCATATTTACATACACATAGTAGTATCAGTTCTCAACAAGAATACGGATGAGACATTATTTATGAATTCCACCAGAATTATTCAATTGACAAATTTAAGGTCAGCGAATCTATTAAGTGTACATGTCCACTTGTTTTGGGGTAAATAAAAACTAATTAAACACAGCTAACAAATCATAAATGTATATATTGAAGTTGCTCAACCTATATTTAAGTGCACGTGGTTCCGCTAAATATATTTTCGTAATATACAGACGTTTTGCCACCTATGAAAATTCTCTGCTTACTGATAAACGAAACTATTTCTTAACACAAACCACGACACGCGATATGCAATATTATACAATGAAGTCTGCATTTATGTTACAATTATATGGACGTGGTCAAACCACGTCTTTAATTATCCTATGGATTCACTTCACTGTACATCTTGCAACATTATCGATAGATAACTGTGAAATACGATCCACTTGTCGCTTCAGGAAATTCTTTAAGTCGATTGGTTAAATTGCACCTCATATCAAGTAGTATAGCTGTGCATCATTCTTGTTGTTATTACATACACCCATCCTTCTACGATACAATTGAACGCGAATCATATTCGTTCAATTTAGATGGTACGCCAAAGTTATCAACTATTTTCTACATCAAACTATGATCAAGATTGTTAAAAGCCGACGGACACCATATATATATTTACTATGATTCTTAATTGCATTTATGATCCGTGCATATTCTACCAGAACTGAAATCTGTCAATTCTCTTCGATTGTTGTGTCATGTGCACAGTTAGCTGATACCACGTCAGTTCTCACATACACTTAAGTTAATCTACTTCTGCGCCTTGATTTGATGATGTATCTAAAAATTTTCAATTACACCCGAGTTTGGTACCAGTAATATTAATTCATATTGCTTATCTTAAATTATTGTGCAGTATTAGTTATTATGCTACCTTTTATTGAGACTGTCATTTACACCAAAAAAAAAAAAATCTATTAACCATAATCGATTAACATTGTGAAATCACTAAGGGTTCCCCATTTAATCCTTACAATAATACATACAGATATAACAGATATAGAAAGGCATTTACATAAATATCAAAATAAATATATTTATAGTCTTTAATCGTTCATTTATTACATTCCAAATAATTATTAGCTTCCTATAATCTGTATGATCCCTTTAAAATACATTATTTAAACTTCAATGATCACATAAAATACCCTTGCATATATAGTCGGTTAAAACGCCTCCGTTGCATGTCCTATATAGCCCTGTCTCAAGATTTATTGATATTTATTGGTAAAAGTTTTCAATTTCATAAAACCGAAAAAAAAAAAATAAAACTAGACAAGACGATCGGCAATAAATTTTAAACCTTTTTAAGTGAACCCAAAAACTAAACTATAATAATGTGTAAACAGCACCCTAGATGACTATAAAGATGTCATAATAGTTAAAAGAACATTTAAAATAACCTCATTAAAATATTTTCTATTTTATACTTAAATATAACGTTTAACTCTTACATATATTATTATGATCTTATCACACAGCATATAATATAAGATTGACAAGATTAAAATTTGATCAACTTCATGGTATGGTAATTTATTTATTTTTTTTAATATACACAATAAATGCTATTATCGAAAAAGATCAGGGTATGCCTAGGTTGAAAATATGAATTTATCAATATATATATAAATATTATAAATAATTAATTACCTTTACTATCCTTATTACTAAAATTTAATGCTCTTGAAAAATGTTCATCTACAACACTGGCTGTATCACCCGAATAATGTGTAAAAACAACACATGTTGCCGACACATATTGGGCTCTAGTAGGTGTTGATGGTCCATCCATATGATCTTTTGCCATATGATGCGGTGAATCTGGTACAGATGAACATGAACTATCATTATGAACACCGGAATGAGTTCCTATATGAATATAAATTTATTTTTATTTTTATTATGAATTATCAATGAAAATGTTCTGATCATTCAAATGGTCAATGCAAATAAAAAACGTAAGAAATTAGAAACAAAAAATGTTATGAAACTGAGTTTAAAATTACCCACCATCAAATTAAATTCAGCTATAATAATAAGTGTTATGACAACGTTGGGCATTAATTTTGCAACGAACATCAATTCCATAAACCTAAATAGTTGTGGGTCACTAACTCGTACTGGAATAAATCCAGATAATAGGTTTATTCCGCGATAACGATTCTATATAGTTTAAATAATTAATCAAATTTCAGAGTGTACAGAATATTCATTCGGCTTGATTTTACAGTACGATGAAATAACATATAAAATATAAACTGAACATAATTTGTAAAACAAAATCTACCAGGTCAACAGTACAATTTTAAATATAATACGAATCTGAAAAATATAATCCAAGAGTTTCTAGGTTGCACTTACAGAATTGAAAATAATAAGAAGAAAATCGAATTCCACAATAATATGTACATATGAGAAAATAGAGGAAAAATATTTAGTACAATAACTGAATACAATTGTCACGTCAAAATGGAAAGGTTTCGGCAAATTTGACAACTGATAATTTAAGTGACGTGAACGCAAAATCAGATAGTGTGCGTAAAATTTCTTAAGAACTCGTCAGAAACGCGACAGAGGTAAACAATTTTTAAATTTTAAAAACTTTCAACAGACGACTATACTTACAATAAGATTGTTTGTAAATGCAGGATCCAATTCCAGACGAAATGTGGTAACAATAAAAAAATTCAAAGCATTTAAGCAACATTACAAAGCAGCGTAAGCAATGTTAAAATAATATATTCATGTGGGGTACCTGGTATGTAAATCTAGTAAAATAATAACGAATTCTTTTTATTACAGGTTCAGTCAATATACAAATAGACCATAAAGGAATTAGCAAGAAGTGGTAAAAACACATAGTTGAATGTTTGGTTATTCGACAGATTCGAATTAAGAATTTAGTTTAATTCGCAAATATGCAAAAACAGTCAAAGACAGCGAAATGTATAGATGTTAAAAGTATAGATGTTATTTGACTGCACAACGATGATAGAAAACATGGTTTACAATACATGGAAAGTGATGAATGTCATCATGTAACTTTTAGACACAAATTAACTATTAAGAATGTTGACCAAATCAAATGAGTATTCGTGAAGATTGTACGATAGAGATGATATTAGATGTGCAATTGAGTACAGGCTACAGGGTATAGTAGAATACCTGGTACCAGTGATAACATATATGTATTGAAGAGAAGGTGCTGGTTAAAAATCGTGAACAATGGAGGTTGTTCGTTGATACTTACTTATAGAGTAAAGGTTGAGATAATTATTGATGATATTTGGCAAAGAATGCGCAAATAAAGGCATGCATTTCTACTTTGGCGATGATACGTGGAAATAAAAAGTTATTATGGTAATGTAAACAACTTTTTACTTTCTTTTAACAGAAATTTTAATTAAATTTTAAATTTAAATTCAATTTATTTGTAAATAATTAAGTGTGTATTGTTTTGATCGGCACCTGTCCTTGAAGAATGCAATATTTTCAAGTGCATGGTCTCTCACGTGCAATAAATGTAAATTACATATCAACAATTCTGATATATTTTGTGTCATTATGATATTGACTTATATCACTATTCTCTATATATGTGCATAAAAAGTTGTTTTGTAAAATTGTTTTTATTTTTGTTTTTCAATCGTTTTGTTTTTTTTTTTTCCTATCCAAGTTTTGCTAAAACTGAATACGATTAAACTTTAAATATGGTTATTCATCTAGCCATATATCTAATCGAGATATAGTAGTCAATAGACGATATTGACGCATAATATCACTATAATATTGATTTTACATTCATTTGATTGATATGATATAGGCACTTTATTCTGTCAATCACTTATTATATACTGGTATGTTGAAAATAGATCTGTTTTTGCCTCTCGCAATCAAAGATTTTTTCAATTTCATATTAGCTATTGATATATTGATTTATCAGGGCTATTAACTATTTATTATTCAATCAAATATTCAATATTATTTTATTATATAGGCATATTAAAGAAAATGATTTATTTCCTTATACTCTAAAAACATTATTCACTGATATAACAAGTGTTTACCTTGTAGTTACCTTATTTATGGTAACACTAAAGTAATCATCAACATCATAGTTTGATCACTTGTTAGGTGCACTAGACGAAACTATGTTATTAATCTATCATTTGAATGATACAATAGAGTATAAGGTGCTATCATAGTTTGCAAATGCGAATTTGACAGAATATTTCTAGACTCTATTATTGACATAGGTAGGTACTATGTGCAATATTTGTCACAACTTCAAAAACTATTCGGGACGCCTTCCATACAAAACGAGACCTTAACACACGTGAATATCAATACATAATTAAAAGATTATTAATGTATTCAAAAGATTCGACTATTTGAATTTCATCCATCAGACAAAATGTTTGTCTGACAAATATACTTATAATGTCTTAATCAAATGCTAAATATTTATTTTAATTGTCAAATAATAATTATGCAAATATTTATACCAAACAAAAAAAAAAAAAAATATTAAATATTCAAATAAAAAATTAACCACAAGTGTTTTACAACTAATTAATTAGTGTTTAAAAAATCTTGTAATTAATTCAGAGATAAGCAAAATAATTTGCTACTAAATTGCTTGTTGAACATTCAATAATATGAATAGTATTCATCAACAAGCAAACATTTTGTTTTAAAAAAATTAAATTACTGGTTACAGTATTTATCAAAATGCAAATTTCCATTAAATTTTTTCTATATTTACATTAACCAGAAAAAAATATAATTAATTGTTCAGTAGGAGATAATAATCGATAAAAATATCTGAATATTTCCCATGTTTTTAACATTTTTCCTTGCTAATATTGATAATATGTTACAATGATGTCTATAGAGGATTCAAAATGTTTAGCTATTAGTGACATAAAACATAATCTTAGAAGTGGCAGTGTATACTTTTGTACACAATAAATTATGGTATGGAAGGTTAACTTTCAAATCACCGATATCACGTTTCGGACTTTCGACTAATTTAAACATGGTTATTCCGTCAATTAGACATTTTTAGGCCCTGGGAACGAAGTTCCAAGGGTCTATTGTATTTGATTCCGTTCATGTAACGCCAAGAAATAA
>JANSTX010014832.1:0-17530 GCA_027564355.1 Penthetria funebris
ATTACATGGTTGAACACCTTTATTATGTGCTCAAATAAATCTATTTTGCATACCTTTGAAAAACAATGTGAAAATCCAAAATAACATAAATCCTTGTAAAAGTGGCATTTTTATCCGAAATCTCTTAAGTAAACCCTCTTTAGCCTTTATCACTTGTCACTATAATATGTTGTTGTAATAGATAATAATTTTGTAAACATTTATCAAGATATATGATACATATTTTTTAGAAAACATTACACAATTTTTTTTTCACTTTAACATTAACACTAACATTAATAATTTGATTATTATTTATTTAATCAAATGTTGAATAAATTTTTATTAAATTTTTTACATTTGAAATATGCATTTATAATAAATATTGTACTCTGATGTACCATTTACTCGTCTCATTAAACTCAAATCAAAGCTAATAAACGTTAATTTTTAATTAAAATCATTTTAATTAATTATGATCTGTAACTATATTTTATTTAACTGGAAATGCATTTGCTGGAAATTGTCATTTAATTTTAAAATTAAATTCCAAAACCAACTACTGTACACGATATCTGAAAAATTAAAAAAAAAAAATCGAAATTAAAACTGGAATAAATTAAAATAATTATTGTTCTTTGAAAAAACATAAAATAAATAAATAAATCATTCATTAATTAAATAGCATTAAATGCAAAACATTTATTGAAATGACAAACTTATTTTTTTTTAAAAAAGTACATTAAAATTATGTCTAAGCTCGTATTTGTTATCAATTAGAAGTTTTTTGATTACATCTTATCCAAAACACAGAAAATCAAGTGGTTGTAGTGTATTTTTTTTTTTTTTGATACATTCACTGATCATCAATATTACAATCTAAACCATTATTTTACAAGCCAAATGTACGGAATCAAATATAAAAATATTATGCAAACAATTCACGTAATATTCCAATGAATTTCATCTGTCCCAACTCAAGTATTTCCTTCCACCTCATTTATTAACTTTAAATTCAGAAATATTAAATTCAAAGTTTACATACATTGTGTTGATATGTTACAGTTAAATATTATAGAGCCTATATGTGTTCTGAATAGTATGAATTCCTCATCAGTATACAATCAATAGTTTCTACATAGTGTGCATTGAAAAGAACTGTATATAGAAATGTGGAAAAATATTCGATTTAACATTGTACTCCTATGTTCTATGTCAAAACCGATAGTGATTACATTGATAGGATTATTCGATTCCAACTATTGTGCAGATTTATAGTGTACACAGTTAAGTATTCCCCAAAACCATTATTAACCATTATTAATACTAAGTACTAAGTACTAAGTAATAATACTACCTGTAAATATTTTGAAATAGTACAGTCATCTATTCATTTATTGACCAAATCTCTCAAATATACAAATATTACAAAATTGCTAGCTTTTGTTTTGGGATTAGATGTATATAAAATGTATTATATAATTAGCATATTTCAAAATTTTATAAAAACATAATCAGCTTACGATAACATCACAACATAACAGTGTATACAGTGACTCGAAGTGTGTGTTGCAGATTATGAATGCTGTAATTTTGTCAATTATGAAAATGTTTATTTAATATCTTTTAGACATACTCGTAATTTTGAAAATACATAAAATTTTATTTAAAAAAGTTCAATACGCCTACATTTTGCATCAATTTCTACAAAGGAAGCAAGGCAAACTGCACGAATTTGGGTCTGTGAAATCTGTTGCCACTATCAACCAGAGAGTTCATTTGGATTAAAATTTTGTGAGTATTGATTTTGAAAAAATTGTTGTTTTAAGTTAGCTTTATGGAATGATGGTGCCGAATTTTTTATAACCACCTCGATGACATTTTGTGATACTACCAGTATCATTGTAATGTTTGATAGTTCCATACACAACCATAATAATCATTTTATAATTATTTTGCAGTCATATGCAAAACAAAGCACAGCGATCAGCTGTTAAAATAGGTGAACACTCATTATACGGTTATGTAAATTATATTAAAATACAGTATACAATTTGTGGCGAAATGAAATTATTTATTGACTAATATTTAACTTCTTCTCCTTGTTCGTCACGCAAACTGAAATACTGAATGCACACTTCACGGCATACGTCAACGTGTGGAACTCAAAAATACCTTAGTATATGTATAGGTTGACATAAATATGTGATCAATAAAATCGTATTAAATTCCTATTAAAACCTGAATACTTATTTAATTTACAGCTTATAGAAATATGTTTTTTTTTATTACAATTTGTAAATTTAATTATTTCCTCACAAGTATGAATCTTCTGTATAACAAATTTCTGCATTCATTCTGTTAAATTCACATGAATTTCAGTTTCATATATCTTCATCTTTACTTTGAGTCCTATTTTCCGATTAAATGAATGCCCGAAAATCGATTATCATCATAGATTTTACCGATAACTGAATTCAAAGAATTAAATTGGTCATGGTCATACTGGATGAACGTCCAATATGATTATTTGCACATAAATTGTTAGATTGCAATTAATTGGAAAATTCGGGATTGTATTCTCGGTATTAGATTGCATCCAATTCCAATATCTTATTTCACAGATTTACCATAATGAATAATAAAGAATTCATTATTTATTATATAAATTAATTTTATTAATTAACTTCTCGCTTCTTTATTCTATATTGATTTTGTGTTACAGAGAACCACAGATGTTCCCTATGAACAATTTTCATTGGCTCTACATGTGAAAAAATTGCTGACATTCAAATTTGTATAAAATCGAATTTGATAAAATCATATTTAATGATAGTGACAAATTTAAAATTTGGTAAATGTATTGAACTTAATGAGTTTTAAATTACTAATTTGCTTTTTGGATCGTTAATGTGTCCAGGGAATTTCAGGGAATACCACTAGTACACAGGATGGTGTAAATTTTACTGAAATCGAAAATTGTACAGTGTTTAATAAACACTATAAGATGTAGGAGTACGAAAAGGTTACTGTACCGTTACAAGAATATTTATGGCAGTCTTTTAGTAAAACCATATATGCATATTTTTCTCTTTTATTTTCTACAATAAAGAGCCTGAACGGGGTTAAGGATTTTTTTTTTTCCTTTTTGCTTTATCCGGAAATAATCGGCAGAAATAAACAACGAAACCCTTTCATAAAGATTAAAAGGTTGATATTATGCCTTTTTCTACGTATTGAAAGTCAAACATATGTTTTGATTTAGAGAAAAGCTTAAAAGATATAAACATTTTTGTCCATATAATTTTCTCGCAATAGAACTATTTTCCCTTCATTTTCGAACAGTTTTTCTGATAAAATTTTCCTTTATTTTTATTATTGTTTTTTTTTATTTTTTTTGGAAATTTACACGCACGTTTACACTCTTACTATAATCCAGAAATGGGGTACATCATCTTATAGTTCATTTATATATGTACGAGCGAAGGATGGAAAATTGAATGAAAGAATATGTCTACAGTTGAGTGATTTCAATTCCAATTCCCAAAATATGTACATAAATATGTATGTTCATACTATTATACTATACGTACGAGTATAATATTAATTTATTTTATATATTTTTTTTTCCTCACATATCCTTCATGTGCTTCCATTTTTTCATTTTTTTCCATTTTTTTCCAAATGTTAAATAAATGGTTTGGAAGTGATGTAAGGAATTTTTTTTTTTTTACTATTAAGAGTTATATATGCGAGCCTGGAGGAGGAGGCACAACAAACAAGAAACCAAAAAAAAAAAAAACATAAAAATGAAAAACCAAATTTATTGTAATAATGCTACAACAAACAATTTATGTATTTTGTATTTTTGTTTTTTTTTTTTTATATATTTTTCTGGAGATTTATGAAAATAAATTCCCTGAAAAACAAAAAGAAAATGTAAATGGAAATTTTCATTTTTTTTTTTTCATTCTTTTCCTTCACTCATCGCTGAATCTTTGATTGTTTTCCTTCAGCATTGCCATAATGTAACCAAAATACCTTTTTTTTATGGCTTGTATATCTTACATTTATATAAAACATTACGTTACGATAAATTTAGAATAAATATCCATCAATTTGTATAGAGAGGAATTTTGAATCTAATGCAGTCTAGTAAAAGGAATTGGTTAATCTGATTGATTTATAGTATATTTATTTATTATTTGATATTTCGTATCGGTTTTTTACATGATGGTTTTTAAATGGGTCAGATTAGAGCATAATGTTAAATTACCACAAAATAAACAAAATTAACCTGCTGCAGCAGTATATTTATTATTTTAAAAACATTTTTTATGTGGTTCTTGTAGAAACGTTCAAGAAAAAGATAAACAACAAAAAAAGAAAAAAAAAAAAAGAAAAAAGGTTAAACAAATTAATAATACTATAAATTATATGGTAATCATATTGTCATCAATGGACATAACGATTTATTTAGCAACAACTGTTGAATTTTTTGAAAATGTTTATATTGTACCAATTTATATGCAATAAATAATTAAGGAGTTTTGTGTAGGTCCTGCTACCTGTAACTGATAATTTAAATTAAACATCGAATGATTGTACAATAAAAACTTGTCTATCATATATTTTACAACTCTAATACATCTAAATAATAAGTACGTCAGTTAATAATTTATAATGGTCTCAATAAAACGGCAGAAAAACATTTGGCACAGGCATCCTTATTGATAACTCTTCGCCACGTTGTTTTTGTACAACTGGGTCTAAACCGTATTTTGTCGATTGGCGAATTTGTTCATCGTCTCCACATCTGCCACAAATTCTCGATTGATATTGCATTTGACCAGAAAAATTAATTTATGCAACGATATTTTTTGTCACTTTTCAAGTTTCGCAGTCATACAATAGTACTAATAGACAGTTAGTTTAAAAAGATGAGTAACTTAATGGAATGTAATACATTCCATTAAGTTATTCATCTTTTTAAACATCAGACTCAGTACAATAAGCATTTGCCGAGCCTTCTGCGTCCGGAACTTCACATCTATTTCAACACCATCATAAATTATCAAAATAAAACGCCGCAAATATTGGAAGTTCTCTACCACATAAATTTTACAAGGCGTCCCAATTTCACCCTCATGTTTGATTCAGTTTGCGACAACATCTACTTTGTTTGTACCCTTATAACAGACTCCTATGCAATATTATTCAATTCAATCTTAATAATATCCGATTTCTTATAATTAACTAGGTTGTGTGAAAGTTGACTATAAAATGCGTCTTTGTACCCCTTGGTGCGTGATCCAAATGACTCGTTTTGTCGGGAAACAAATAATCAAATGATCTTAACAATATTTGAGGTGTTGATTAAAAAACGCACGTCAGAGTTCTCACTACTTGCTTGCAGCAGAGATTGTTGACCTTTTTTATGAATCGAAAGTCCTTTTTGTGGTGTCATCGAAATGTGGATTGTATTTTAGTGTGCTGGTAAATATTATACTGATGTATTTTAGTTTATTTCTATTATTATACAATCATTTAATGATAATAGTATATTATTATTTATTGATCCAGTTAAACCGTGTGGCCTTGATAGACTCACTGAACGTTACATTTGGAGTGTTATTTTTTATTGTCTATAATTGCATGCAATTGTATTTATATGTAATTTTATTCGGAAAAGAATGACAATTTAGAGTATGCGATGCATCGTCAGCATATTCAGATTTTATAGTAGAATGTTTGGTATTTAAATGTGTAATGCAGTCATAGATGACAGAAGTGGATGGTAAATCATTATTAAGTGTAACCATCTAAATTTATTAATGAACCATCTAAATTTGTTGGACAATATTTTAATTACTCTATTTAAGTAACCATCAGGATCAATCGTTGATTTATTATTGATATATTATATTTAAATTATCCCAAGTTAATTATCTTTTGTTGTCATTTTTAATGAATGGACATTTAAAAGTGAATAAAAATGTTATTTTTGCAGTATACTCACATCTCCTCAATTAACAATTTGACTACTCGTACGACAACTTCTATTCAAAATTCACAAGCATCGAAGTTATAATATTTGAAACGGAAAAAAATGAAAAAAAACTTTTTAAATTAACATAATAACACAGAAAGATAATATGCAAATCAATTCAACACTAAGGTAAAGAAAAGTTTGTCACGTAATTCACAATTCAAATCAGTTCAAAGTATAGTCGTTGACATAATGTTTGAGTTGTACACGAAAATCATGATCTCTCCTTTTATTATCTTGGAAGATTTTCCTTTTCCTATATACACGATAAGGTATTAACATGTAGAAGTATTCAATTTTCCTGATTTTTTTTTTTGCAAAAGAAGAAAAATGTTAAAAACTTTTGCATACAGAAATAAACAAAAAAAAAAAAAAAAAAGAAAGGAAAAAAAGAAATGAAGCATGGAAAAATGAGGAAAAAATTGTTTTGGGTAAATTAATCAGGTTGGAAATACACAAAGGAACATTAGTCTTAGAAGCTTTAACAATACAAAGTATTTAATCTTAAAATTGCTGAACTAAAAAAATGGGAATATAACAACTATTATGTAATACAATGCAGTATTAATTTAACAGAAAATGCATTTCTGTACATAATAAAACCCCTTTCCACTTTAATTGAAATGAAAATTCTTTAAAGTTTTTCTTACATTTTTCATCGATTTTAATATTTTAATGTTACTATTCTGGGTGGGCGATTAAGTGCCCTCAAAATAATTGTTGTATTTTATTAATTGGAAATATCAATTATATAAACCTTCATTTATATAAATTATTTTACTTAAAATATTTACTATTGTGATAAATGTAATGCATTTAATTGTATGTCTAGGATTTTCGAAGTTTTAAAAGATTTATTAACCCTTCTGTTATTGCACCCATGGTAAAAAGGTTTTCACGTACTTGACAATACCGATAATACTAAGTGTATGTCGATGAACGTAAATATTTAATAAAAGTTGTTACTAATCAAACTTTTGATATGGTTGCTATTCGTGGCTGGCTTATTATAATTAGTATATTTTGTCATCACTTTAGTTACTGCTAATTTTATCCTGGGTTATGATAATAATAAACAATATAATTTCATCCGAGGTCTAATCATTCCTCAGACATAGAGCGAAATTAATTGAAATTGTTGTGATAACGTACGCAAATTGGTTGTTAACTATATATTCTACGAATTTATAATATGAAACACTATTGATCACATAACTAAGCATTTGTGGTATAGCCATTAGCATTTGACTACAGTTTTTTCAGATTATTGATAGTGAGATGTGACAAATTAAGGATTGTAGACTGAGACGGATGACTGATTGTGATTATTAAATACATTTTTTTATGATTTTCATGATTGATTAGTTCGAAGATATTGAGCTTGATACAAATTAATGATCATCTAAGGGATTAATGTTTTCGATTTAAGATAATATAAAATAATATTGACGAATCCATTTGTAAAATATAATTAGGCTGCTAGAAATTTAAAAAATTAATCTTGCTTAAAAAAGGACATCAATTCCAAGAAGCAAAAGGTACAGGTACATTGCAAATTGAAAAAAAAGGTATTATGTACAAGCAAAGTAATAAATTAAATAAATAAATTTGTTATTTTATAATTTTTTTGAAAAAAAATGAAGGCAATAAGAAGTTTAATTTTCAGTACACATAAATTAATATAAAAAAAAAATGTTATTGAATAGATAGCATTATTAATAATGAATTCAATCATAAATTATACATCAATTTCTAATGCATTTATGATAGTCCTTCCAGTATTCTCAGTGTCTGTAGAAGATAGAAAATATACCATTACGATTTCCATCAAAACTCACAAATTTCATTTATATTTCAATTAAAAAACCAATTTAAATGTACCTATAAAAAATATTGATTTATGTGGAAACTCTTTGGAAATCATTCAAAATTATCAAAAAAAATAAATTTTCCCATTGCATATAGAACCATTTACTTACTACGGATAGTAAGTGACTAGAATTAAATGATCCAAATACCAATTTCATAATTAAATCAATGTATTTTTTACTTTAAACAGACTTAAATTTAGTGCAATCTAATCGATTATGTGACTGATTTATTTGCAACTGTGGTCAATACAGTTCGAGAACGCATATCTACTACAAATAAACTCACTAGCATGCAATAGACAAAAGTGGTATTTTTTGCCATAAAATTTGCAAAAAGTGGAACACAATAGTGAAAAAAAAACCAAAACTTTATGTAGCATATCTCTTTATTTCATGCAAATTAGTGAGCACAACTGTATTTTTAGCCAGTAATAAGAACAAATATTTCCAAAGGAAAGGTAATTATAAACAAATTGAAAATAACGTCTAAATACAATTATTTGAATCTATAGGGCCTTGAAATCAAATATTTTCTGAGCACTTTGATCCATATATTTTCTGTAAACTTTTTTAGAGATTCTTCGATTTTTAAGTTTTTCAGCTGTACATATAATGACTGATAATAAAATTTATGAGCACAGAATATTTCACAGATAATCTTTCAATAATTCCTTTAAATGCATATTAAACATTTGACTGCCATTATATGTATTTTCAAAGTAATCCATATTCATGTGGTGTCAGCGGTAACTCCATCACGATATATGTCAGTAATTTATGTTACCGAGGCGAAATGTTCAGAATGTTTAACTAATTGTTCCGATAAATACATATACTCGTAAGCAGTGCTGATATAGTTTCTTAAAATTTAAAAGAGTGGCTTCTTAGAATTTTTTTACATAATTACATTTTATTCAAAATAATGCATTTAAACATTTTGAGTAACCTCGATGATAGTTAGCCACTCCATTCGTCACCACATTTGAGAAGTAGTGAGCTGTACAAAAAGAAGGCGTTACAGTGAAAAATTGAATACCGTGCGTTGATAATATTCTCTTATTTGAAAGACAAATCGAATGGTCATATCAAAGATGAATTATATGAGGTTTATGGCAACAGTAGAACTATGGGCTGCTGAAATTTATGGTCTTCCAAGCATTTTCGCTGAAGAAAAGAGTAAAAATCTAAAATAATTGATAAAATCCATAATATCGTTTAAGAACTGCTACTAATCAGAAAGAAACTGATTTGTAACAATCACCTACTTAATCCTTTGTAAAAAAATTGGCTACTGTTCACTGTGACTTCGATTTTAAAAAGAAAACTTTTCAAGAAATGTGATTGAATTTGGGTAAGTTTTCTCAAATATTTCGTGATCAATTAAGAAATTAAAGTAATGTTTTCACCACATATAGAAGTAGAATAATCTATTATTAAATTACAATGAATAAAATCTCAGATAGTGACAATCTTCACTATAATAATGATAATTTGCAAGAAATATTTTAAACGAGATATACTTTTCATCTTTTTGAAAATATAATAGCCAAATAATGGAATCGGTTTTTTGAAAAGAAAATGTAGAAATTGCATCAAAATGCATTAATTCGAATTTGGTAAAGATTACAAAATTTGTTATGAAACATAAAGAAATAGTGACTTAGTTTATTCATCGACTTAGTTAATTGATTCTACTTAAAAATTAAATTCAAAACTAAATTATTTTTTTAATCGTTTGTATTGATATGCTAATATGAAGAATGCCGATATTTGTCAGTTACTCCAGTCTTCATCTGATTTTTATAAAAAAAATAAAAATATTTTCATCTCAAATTTCACATTCTTTTAAGAACAAAATAATAAATACAGAGAACTATATTTACTACTGGATGAGATGATTAACTTAGTTACTTGTGTTAATCAGTCATTCCATACTTCATTAGATTTTTATAAAAAAATAAAAATATTTTCATCTCGAATTTCACATTTTTTTAAAGAACAAAATGATAAATACAATGTTTATTTCACGGTATTGTGAAAAGAATTTTAAATGTTCTGAATTATTTATACTGAATCATTTATTTCAATAGTACATTTTTGTATAGTGAAATTTTTAAATTGCACAATATTATTTTCTGAATACTCGTAATCTAACTATGCAAGAATGCTATGATCTTTGAAGCACATATTTACTTATAATATATTTAAATAATTTCTTTGCAGTTAAAATTGTTTCAGTTTTTTATTTATTGAATAAGGATCTGGATTAGGAACTTAAATTTTCAAAATTACCTGCATAGGTATTAGCATAACTTTAGAACAATGTTTTATGTAGATAGAGACTGTATATAAATAGATTCAGAAATTTAAATAATTCACGAATTGATGGTATGTAAACAAGAACGTCAATTGGAATTTGTTTAGAAAATACGATCTAATAAAAAAAAATAGATAAACTGTTTTAATACAACTTAGTTAGGCTATCTATAACTATAGTGGCAATACTTTGATCGCTGAATTTATCACCCATTAATTATATAATTGTATAGTTTTAATAATATAATATCCTTTTTAAGGCGTAATATAGTTAAGATGATGATAGTTGCCTTTAGTATACTTTGGGTGATGACTATATAAAATTAATGCATAATACGTGAATATATGTAATTAATGCCTGATATAGGTGACGAATGAAGTGGCCGACTGGTTATCAATGTCATTTCAACCCACTTGATCGAAACTAAAAATATTGTGTTTATGTCGTATTAGTCAACTGGTTGAAAAAACATTTGGCCAACTAGATAGCTGAGTATTTATACATCACTGATATATTCAAATGTATAACCGAATAATGATAATTGATCATATAAGCTGATAAATTTAAATTATATGATTATTTGACATCCCATTTGATGCTTTATGTGGTAAGTAATATCATAATGTCGCACTAACCATGTAGTGCACAAGTAAAGATGATGAAATTATTTGTGACTATGAACTTGAATTCATAATTAGTTAGTAACTATAAATTCAGTTCATTTATGAATATACGTTATATGTCAATGACGTTCACTAGAAATCTGAATCGTAATCAAATATGAATGGAAATGTATAAGTCGAAAATAGTAGAAAAACTCATTAAATGTGAAACATTAAAATAATAAAAAAAAAAACCTTATTTCACGGCATATCTACCTTAATTTAAAATAACCAGGAAGTCATTAAATATTACGTTATCGTGTGTTTGTTATGAACTCGCATATGGTATTTATGGTACGTAAACACAATTTTTTCTGTTTTTTTCTTAAACACAAAATTTATATCAAATTGATATAAATTTGCATTACAAACTAAAAATGAGTCACTATTTTAATTTTTATTAATTTTTAAATTGCTAATAACACTGGCTTTGATAACACTGGCTATGATAACACTGGCTATGATAACACTGGCTATTATAACACTGGCTATTATAACAATACAAAACAGATAACCATATGTGTATCTCTACACTATTTTTATTTTTATTATCCAAGAATTTAGTAATCCATTACTTAATTAATCCATAAATATCTTCTATTTTACATATTTAAATATTCTTTAATTGATTTTGTATTTATTTAAACTGCACTAAAATATACATGAATTTTCCTACTTTTTTTTTTTTTTTATTTAAACACCACCAGAGGAAAACACTCTATACGAATTTATGCAATTCTATTTGGAAATTTTCCTCATTTAAAAAACCCATAAGTTAAAATTTTAAAATTTACTTAACAAAAACATGGGAAAATTAATTAAATAATTAATTCATATCGCGACCACGTTTAACAACACATTTTCACATATCCATGCAATATTTATTTACCATATCATTAATTATAAATAAACAAATAAAATGAAAATTCTCAAAACAACATAATTTTCCAACAATGCACATGAGTGTGTTACGGTACAGTCAATGGGTACGTGTTTATTGCTGAAATGTTAAATTCAAACTGGATACCATAATAACAATTCTTCACTGTTGAGGTTGAGTCTTGATGGTACGTACCATGGAATAAAATGGATAATTTTATATTGTGGGTGATTTGGTTCGTTGCATTTATATGTTGATGATTCTGCGCTAGCACATATTATACATTTGTACTATGGGCCTCATTTTGCTGAATAACACAATTTTTTTATTTTATTCTTAGTGCTCTGTGATGGAATGCTCATTTTGATAATGGCAGAGAAAACTACTTGAATATAGGCGGATTCGTATATACGAAAATGAAGGAAAAACTTAATTCTTTTTGTAATAAATCGAACCTAATGCTGGAGAAAAACATATATCAAGTATGGTTATACCTTAATCAAACTCACTATATTAGAAACAATCATTGTGATCAAAGTGTTGCAATTTGCAAAATGTAGGAAATGGATGAGCTGGAAGCTGGAAGAACTAGAAATTCATGACAAAATTACACATAATAAGAAAAGGTCTGTAATATGTAAGTATCAAGCGAGTACATTATAGATTTGTTCGACTAAATTCTTCGTTAAATTTACAATAAACTAAAGTAAAAAGTAAGTAAATTAAAAGATAACCTTACAACAAAAATCGAAAATTTTATATGAACATAATCTATTTTCTAAGTCAAAAAGTTTAAATTATCAGTCGACATCACAAAATCCGTTTGAGGAAAACATCTAATGGATCATTTCGGAGACATGCTTACTTGACATGGTTTATGAAACCCTTAAAGGGCAGCTGCTGTTAGTATTGAGAAACATACACATCATCATAGCCATGATACTAACATATATCCAAACAAACGGATGAAATTGCAGAAGCGAAAGAATGTGTTTCGGCGACCAGTTGGGAAATAAAACCCAAATCCACCAAATTACACAAATTTGTACCACTCACGTTAACGTATGGCCTCGAATCGCTCGAATCGGAGAACACAATGACTACTTTCGGCTTACATAACCGCCAATGATTTGGAAGCTGTAACGGTAAAATAATGCTTGGAACGACAAAAATGGCGCAGTTGACTAAGGAATAAAAAATATTAGCAACTCGATAGGTTTTGTTTGAGCGAGAACTTGATGAGAGATAAACGGATAAGGGACTAAATCATCTGATGACATTCTTTTGTTTCCCAGAAAACCTAGTCAGGCACATCACAGTACTGAATTCGGTTTATTGAAAAGTGTTTCTGCAAAGCGGAGAGGATGAAATATATAGAAAGTTGTTTGCAATTAAAAGCCACGCTGACAACTTTGTAATAGCATGAGTTTTCTCGTTTTTTTTACTAATTGTTGTAGTAGAATATCTAGCATATATGTATAAAATGTAGAAGGCATTACTACGTATTTTACCGTTTACACCATGACTTTCTCCAACCGTTTACGAGAAATTGCAATTTTTGTTTTTGATGAAAAACGGTTGTACATTTCATAGGTTTGTGGATTTTTATCAGGAGATCATAATCTATAGAAGATGTTTTATTTAAAATGCAAATTGAGGATGAAATATGTAGAAAGTCGTTGCGCATCTTTTGCAATTAAAAGCGACGGTGACAACTTTGTAATAGCATGTTTTCTCGTTCCTCAAATGAAAACCGACATCAGATTGAATAATTAAAGCCAGAGTTGTGTTAAGTGTACAACATCTGCGAAGCATTCATCTCTTTGATGACAAAGAGATTTTTTATACTCCGCTTTTACAATATGCCTTATTGAAATTAAGAGATTGGATATTGTCATATGTATGGACGACGCTAATGCAACGGTTTGCTTGGACAACATTGTGCTTGAATTCTGTTATTGGTACACATGGAATAGGTGATTTGAACAACAATGGAGGACTTGTAACGGAAATGTGATAATGATCTTGTGATTGCTGGTACTACTACAAGAAATCAAATTAACTGTATGACGTTCGTTATTATATCGTTGCAGATGTTTTTAGTGATGCATAAATGTTAATAAATTTTGAGATAAGGAAGAAAAGGTAAATGGTTACTGGAGATTTGGCTTAATATATGATTGGCGAGCGTAGAATTCATTCGCTGACGTAAACTATATACATGTTACATGTATTATATTACATGTATATGAATTACGCCAGCAAATCTAATAATCACCTGGAGAAACATCAAAAAACGGACACAATATGGTATACAATGTTACACTTAGTTAAGGTCTACCGTGAAACACTTGAAACTTTCTACATACCATAGGATCGGAAAAATGTTTATTACACTCTATCGGTCATCACAAATTTCATAAAACCTAAAGTTTCATATTTTTAAAACCAATTATCTATCGTTACTATATTTTATCACTGCGAAACTTAGAAGTTGACAAATAACATAAGTTTAAGTTTTCGATGATAGGTACGTCTCAGGCACCTATTTAAAGTTTTGTGACCAAATACAAGATAAACAAAAATTTGTGGAAATTGGCATACCAATGAACAGGAACAGGAATCAATTCCTACATCTAAAACAATATTATAAAGCTGTTTAATACAAAATACAATTAACACACGATATTTACTATTTATAATAAATAAAAATTTATATAATTTAATAAGTTAAACATACAAATTATTTGCATTTAAACAGTAGATGAAGCAACACAATAAAACCATCAAACACATTAATTTAATGAATTGTGACAGTTCATAATGAACATCGTGCACTTTAAGCAAAGCAGTTCCTAATGTGTTATCACATTATATAAAAAATAATAATATAATTGTACTAAATAGAAATTCTCCACAAAATAATTTTAACCTCAAAAAAAATTTTCAAAAAAATTTAAATATTTAAAAATATTATTATTTTAGGCGAAATTATACTCTATTCGCAATAATATATACGATTTCTATTCGCAATTGTATATTTACATACTCTATTCGCCAAATATGACATAAAACAACTGCGCAATTTAACCTACTAAGTTGTGGAGACCTTTACCTACTATAGTTAAATAAATATTATTGTGAATGTGCGCACTCAATAGAATAATATGAGTACCAGATTAATATATTTGACAGTTCACATTTGACAGTCGCTGTTTGCAAGTCAACAATGAATTTTTATTTTTTTTTAGTAAATGAAGTTAATATTATTTTAATAAATTCCATATTTTAAATTTTAAATATAATCAGATGAATAATTTATCAGTGAATTTATATAAAAAAAAAAGTTAAAATTATCCGTTCATTTTGCACGAACTTGACTATCATGTATTGTCTTGACCTTTATTTCACAAGAAAACTTAACAAACCATCAACATGACTCTTAATTATATTATTCACACAAGCGATTGAGAAGATATACGTTTCATACATGAACTTTATAGACATCTAGTCAATAATACAGATGTTTTATTCCCCATGTGAACATGTGAGGCTGCCTATAATTTATCGATAAAGATTGTTTACCAAATCGATATATATATATTGTACATTAGATATGTTTATTTAGTAGGACCACACGTGGCCTGGGATTAATGCCAGAAATTCCAGTAACACCACTTCAAGGTTTACAATATAATTGAAAATTAAGCGACCACGTTGTAAAATCTATTTTTAGTGTGATTATCATTATTGTAATTATCATATACAGAGTTATTTATATATTTTTTATATTACTTAAGAATATAACAACATAGTTTTTACAATATAATGAATGAGTTAACTGACAAACATGTTACACGAAGTATATTCACGTGCTCATAATACGACCACAGTTTCGATTCTTTGACGTGTAATTGTGTCTAAAAATTGATCTTATTACTTACTTGTGAATTTAGTGAAAAGACATAATACTAGTAAACTATTGGATAATAGTACCTTTACACACACTCTACGAAAGTTTTTAATTCTTTAAGCGATTCGCAGTATATTATAGTTTTTCGGTTCACATTGGATATTATATGTGCATAGAAAATGACAAATTTTGGACGCAATACCGTTATATGCGTCAATGCCTCGCAAAAGTTACGATGAAGATGATTATAATGATGTTAAGTTTCGTCATTGCATATAATAAATTGGTTCTTCCAACATGATCAGAATGATCCATTTAAGCACTTTCTATTCTGCCTATTATGTCTTTAATAAAATATGAAGTAGAATTTAAGTAACATTGTCTTCTCTTGATGAACCACTTTAAATATAGTCCTAATCAGATATAGTTCATATTGATTATAAGCATTAAGTTATCTGTACGAATCACTACAAATATATAAATACAAGTAGTTCTTATATATGTGTACCCACAAAACAACAATCAATCATTGAGTAAAATGTATAAAATCGATATCTTCAGGGAACTTATAATTATATTATTAATATTTAATCGAATAATCAAAACATTTGAGTATTTCCAATAAATAAACTACAAGCGAAACAATGGTAAACTAAAAGACCATAAGCAGAGTGATGTCCATCAACAAAATAGATATTTTCTGCTGACATTTATTATTTATTCAAGTAGAAGAACATTAAATAATATCTTATTGGTTTTAATACTTATTTTATTATGTAATTGACATGAAGACATAAAGACGGCGAGTGACTAGCAGAAATCAATAAATATTCGAACATTTTATGTCTTTACAAATTATTTCTTTCAAATATTACAATTTAATCAGCCTTAATAAACCCATTCCCATTGCCATTACGAGTATATCAAACAAACTAACAAAAATATTGATGGTATTTGTTTGCCATCATCATTGTTATTAATGAAGATAAAAGGGAATATGATTGCATTCTTGAGACTACACACATTCTTCAGTTCATTTATTAATAATTAAATTATAATTATTTTTGTTTGTAAAATTTTGTGATCGATGAAACGACATTAAAAAAAATACTGCCAAGTCATCGCTTAAAATAAATTGTTTAAAAAGTACTTTGAATAGGTTGAAAAACGAGTATGAGTAGTCTATTTTTTTTTTTGCAGCAAAAGTGGTAATTATGAAAAGATTTTTGAATAACAAAAGAATGAACAGAAACCTATTTGATGGTTGAATATTAAGATAGGATTCCATGCAGAATGCGTAAGTAGCTTTTTTTTTTTTTTGATGACAAAGTTGTATTATATAGTCAAACGCGAAGGTCTTGATAGGATTAATAAATCAGTCATTGTTATTTGTATGGGGATGGTAATGCAAAGTTTGTTACTTGGGAATCAATACGTTCAACAGTTTCAGACTGACTTTGCATATTTCCGATCATTTCATATGAATCTGTTCAATAAAACAAAATATTGATCACTGTAAATATTCTCACCTCTATAACATGCAATTGAAAAAAAGTGACTGGGAATAGTGAATAATGTAATTTTTTTTTTTACATTTACAGTTAGGTTTTAGGGAGTGTGACCTATACTATTTAATATTTATTAACACAAAATAAATTTCAAGTGTGATTTATATATGAAAGGGGGAAGGAGCAGCGACAGGATGGTATTTGTAATATTTGATTTATACCGAACATATACAGTATTGAAAGGAAATACCTAAATATTGAAGTGAATTTAGTCGCGAAAACTATGGGTTACCAGCCACAAATATGTGAATATTAATATATATATATATATATATATATAAATGTATATAT
>JANSTX010014843.1:0-17530 GCA_027564355.1 Penthetria funebris
ACATACCATTAAAATGTAATGTTGTTGTAAGATTTATGGCGGGACGCTTGCAGCAGTAAAATATTTTCCAAAAAATTAAAAAAATGAAAATTTAATGCAATATAATTGAAAATTATTATATTAAACACAAAAACAAACAATTATGTAACACTAATAAATAATTATTATACATTTATAACACAAAATTTAAATTTAAGAAGCACAATTTTTAAGAATAATTAAAAAAATGTACATTAAACGAAAACTGCCAAACAACGTCTGTTCAAAATGGTTGCAGCGGTGTGGAGTACGTTCATTTTACATCGAATTCGACGAAATTAATACATTGTTATGTGGAGACTTTTCATTAAATTGAAGTTGTCAACAAAATCAATCATAAAGAAGAAGAAGAAGAGGGACGCTACAACTATCGGCTGCTATTGTTGTGTAATATTGTTATTGTTTTTTCTTTGCTATTTTGTGTATGTAAAAAGTAGAGTAAATTAAATACATAAATAATTAAAATGTTAATTAAAGTTTAATAAAGTGTTAATTAGTTTTTGTTTTACGTTTTGTATTAATAAAAACACACAATATTAAAACATTTGCTGTTGCCCACATCATCACAATTGATATGCCATAATTTTGCAAAGCCTCAATTTTTAAGGTATTTTGATTTTGATATTCATTTATATTTTCATGTATTTTAATAAGCTTATTGAATAATAATATTAACTTTTAAATTATATTTCTAATCCAATTAATATATACTTTAATGTATATATGTTTTATAAAAAATAGTGAGGTTATGTTGTATAAGTAGTTAGCAACACTTTAGTTACTTTGTTGTCTTTATTTTTAATTATCCATTAGGATTTTTAAAAACTTACTAAATTTACTAACAGATTAATATAATCAATTTATTATATGTATATGTACACGTAGAATGTATTATCGCAATAGACTATAATTTATTGTAAATTACTAATCTGCTGTGCATGACTTAGAGAATCTTTTTACAATTACAATGTAGTGCTATGTTTCAAATAATGTGTGTTGTCTTGTCTATTATAAATAAAGAAATTTATACACAAATTCAATAAATTGTTATAGGTATCTACTTTTACTGAAGATAAACATGTAATAATAGTCATAATAAAATAGCATCTTTCGATTTTTGTTTTCCCATCACCAAATTATTATGTACTAGGACTCGGGATGCTATTTGTCTAGCAGAATCAAGTATATATGTATATATAGGTAATAAAAAAATTCTGCATTTCATCTTTTAAATAATTTAAATTGTGTATTGCAGGATATTGCTGGAAACTTTTCTGTGATTTAAAATCACAACCTAATAGATTCGATAATAATTACGCTGAATATTTGATAACAAAATATACTGTACTGTATGCCTGTAGCAATGCATAATATTTGATGACAACATGATTCAATTTATAAAAAATTCATGTTAAAATCATTTATATTTTAATGTTAATCACTTCGTATGCAACTTCTTTGTGTCGAGTAGTACTAATTTATTAAATAAGTAAACAATGTTAATGGCTATTCGACTTCAACAATATTTTCTTTTGCTAATGTTAAATGCGAAATTTCATAACAACTTTATAGTGGTTTTTTAAATAAAATTTTGCAAAACTTAAAAATTCTACGACATATTCTCCATTACAAATTATCATTATGTTAATATCTTTAATTATTCTGTGGTCATAATGGATTCATTCTCTTGTTTTTGATTTCAAATGCAAGTAAAATTTACATATTTTAACTTTAAAAACAAAGAATTTTTAACTGAAACAATATAAATTTTGAATATATAGTTGTAGAGTAAGTATTACGTTTTGCCCATTGCCACCAGCACTTGTCTCTCTTCATATAACACACATCAACAAATTGTACATAATTTTTATTTGTTAATTATACCTGTGTGTCTTGTGTAATTGTTTTAAAAACAGATATTAACACAAAACAGATATGATTGATGTAAGTAAATTGTGAGAAGTCGATAATATTCCCTTTGGCAAAATTGTAATTATACACATTATTAAAAATCTTTAAAATTTTCCATACTGTGGATAAATACATTAAACAAATTGCTAGAAGCATTTTATAATTTAACTATAAATCATCTGCTGGAAATGCCATTTTGCTCTTAGTAAGTACCACAGTAAATGTACTTTTATTTTTTATTTTATGAGACCAATATACAAGTAGTATTATTTTAAATTCAAATCACACCTATGTTAATTATATGATATTAACAATTAAAATAAATTATATATATATATTCGTATTTATAAATTTATGAGGTAGTAAATGTTTATATGATAACAACAAGAAGGTAATCACAATTTAATAAGTAACAAATCGATGCAATGACTATTAAATACAAAATAGGAATTAAAAAATTAGAGATGCGATCGCATTCATATATATCCGGTTTTGTAATAAAGGAAGGAAGAAGTTTTTTTTTCTTTTCTATACACAATTAGACATATACTCAATATTATATTTAATATTTATATTTTAAATTATACTATCTGTTAATAATATCTTTCAATTATTGACTACCTGTTTTGTCCAAATAAAATGCAATATAATAAAATGTGCATTAATCTTCATGGCAACAAAAAAAAAATTCAAAAAATTAGTTCACCAATTATATTGAATAATTTAGAGAACATGTATCATTAGAGATATCATTTTTTACAAAAAAAAAAAAAAAAGAAATAATAGCCCCGAAACTATTATATTTGAAATGCTTGTTTGATTGCACACTATTCTCAATAAAATATAAAATTCTTTCTTGAACTTTGTCAATTTATTTATTAAATATAAAATTAAAAGAAGATCAGATTTAATGAGTTTTTAATGATAATTCAAAAATGAACCCTTTAATTATTTACAAATTATATTTATACCATATGGGGACGTCCGGCCAGGAATGAGACACCACTGAAATTTTACTGATGTTCATTTCCAATTAAATATACTTTAAATAAATGTAAACAACATGCACTACTATTGTTCGATCTGACCCAATGTTGATTTTTTTTTTTTTTATACACGATATCTTTCATACTTTTTATTCTATTCAGTTATCAATAGACTAGTATTTGAAGTATGTGGAACGTTTTTGGTTTACAGTTAAAACATAATTTTTCAATCTTCTGATGACTTATAAAATTTTATAACATCTCTGCACACACTACATTTTTGTTCTTGATTATTGTTGATGACAATTTTTTGTTCAATTTTCCAACCATCTCATACATATTGCATTTTAACTCTCCAATTGATGTATTAATTTTCCATGGCGATTTTTTGAATTGAAATTATATATTATTCTCGTATGTTATGCTGTTTTCTTTTTTTTAAATTATAATCTTATATTAATCATGTGTATCGTCCCGCAATACGCCATGTACATTGAATGTTAAAGAAAAATAAAATACAATCGATTATAAATCCTCAATGCTCGAGAGCCTCAATTTATAAAATGTGTATATAAAACATAAATAATCAGAAACAAAAAAACGACGAAAAATAAAGAAAATATGAATATAAACTCATCTGAAAGTTCATTGATTATATCCGATCATCAAATTTATTATGTAGATCGTTAATTCGAGATTATTGAATGGTAGGGTACACTTTTTGTGGTTTGTGACCACTTTTAACATATTGAAGGTTTTGTCAGAGAGAAAAAAAAAATAAAAAAATAATGGATTATACAAACAAGAATGTTCATGATGAGACTTAATTTTTCTTTGTTTTTGTTTACCCATTTGGTTATTTTTTATTAATTTTATTTTTTGCAATAATAAATAACTATGCGGCGGCGGTATTTTTGCAATTTTCTTTTGATGATGAGCTAAAGTTATTTAATGGTAATAGTGTTGATCATAATTTGTGCACTTAGAAATTAATTAATTAAAGAGTATAAAAAACCAAAAAAAAAAAAAAAAAATTGATATTAAACGTTACATTATATAGCGTTAATCGTTAAGATATTTCAATAGCCACACATTCAACATCCGTTCATATTTTTATAAATCAAAATAACCGAAAATTTCCTTGAACTAATTTTGCATATCATTTTCGAGTCTGCTGTTGTTATGATCTTTAGCTACTAGCATATGTTACTTTATTTATATGTAAAAGTTATAATTTTTTATCATTACCAAAATATTAAATTAGACATAAAATCAATGTTTTACACATATGGTTTATTCATATAATTATGTTAATCGTTGTTAATGATATAAAATTGCCAACAATATTTGAAGAATATTTATTTGCAATAAAATATATTCTGTGTTTGTGTAAATAAATTTATTTGCATTCAAATTATGTTATTGACATGTGTGCATTATAATGAAGATGCAAAAAAAAAGAAAACAAAAAACACGAAAAAATATATAAATTAATTAAATCTTATAAATTTAACAATTGAGATTTAAAATATATAATTGATCCTCCACTCTCTTTATTAAAATTATCATGTCAAAATATTGTTAAACTATTTATTAAATAAATATGTATAAGCAAAGTGAAATGTAAATCAAATCGTGAAATGTAAATCAAAATTTCAATTGTAACTCTTCATTATTAAGGAATAGGTGCCTCAGGCGCATACTAAAAATGTTCCGATTAAAAACAATATTAAACGAGAATTTGTGGAGACTGGCAGAATTGGAGACGATGAACAGAATTGTCAATCGAGTGGCATTGAATCGGTCATACAGTTGACAGGATAATAAAATACCGTCATTACACAAGTATTCTGATAAATTTCTTTCGATATTCATGCATGATAATTTTGTTCCATTTATTTTACGTTCGTCAATAAACCAATTACGGGGATGTTCAGATTACAGTAGCCTATCCACTGTACGCGTAATTTTGTTTGCCTTTAAGTTTTTGCCCGTCACTCGGCACAAGTGTCTGTCTAGTGTATCGCCACTCTCTCTATATTTTGTCTGATCAAATAATTTTGAACAACCGATAACCAATCACGTTATCGTATCTTCTAAACTTACTTTAAGTGATTGTCTTTTTAAACTGCCTTCGATATAATAATGTTACTTCGGATAATCATATTTCAACATTATCATTTTCTTTGTGTGTAATATTACTGCAAATGTTAACAGTTCAACATTCAAATCGGTCGAATATACATTTTACTTTTGATGTCATTCGTTCAGATAAAAGTCCGGATCGATCTCCAAAAGTACATGCATTTCGTTTTAGTTTGATTTTATTATCCAGTTCAGTTTGACTCTCACTTATTCTAACTAAGTCAACATGGTCAATGTTACCTGGTATTGTACGTTGGATTACATTGATAAATATTAATGTTCTTAATGCTGAGCACTGATACATACCAATGTTAACATTGAATGAACTAAATGTTCCACATCTTTCCAAAATTCCATCGTCATGAATTCATCGGATTCTATTTGTAAATTATATACACAACGTAATAATCATGATTGGTTGATTGTATAGTAGTATATTCATAGATTGTATTTGATTGTTTATTCTTTCACCTATAATTATAATTACTTTTGATTTTTTTTTTAAGTTTTCATTATTAAAATTACTGTAGAGATAGACTGTACATCTTATAATTTAATGAAATGAATATGTCCATAAAAATATAAACGAAAAACCCTTCAGACAATTTTGTTAATACAAAGAAAATAATCACCTGAAAACAATTCAGATTGCAAACACAATTTATATAGATTGATAGATACCACAGTGAGAGAGATGAGACTCAAAAATGTATATGTCACCACTCAACATTGAATGAAAAAATAAGATTCTTGTGAAGTTCTTTGCATATGCAAATTCACTTTTTTTTTTTATTGTGTATTCTCGCACATTCACAGAAAACCAATTCAAAATCCTTTTCAATTTATATAAATCTTTTGAAAGATCAATTGATAAATTATTTATAGAAATTTGATTTAAATATATTTTTTATGTCAAATTGTATAGTATAAATTATAGGTTGATGAAGACGACGGTTAGTCTTATATACGAGTATTTATTCATATATGTATTGTATATTAGCGTATTGTGCAGATTGACCATCTAACCAATCTTTAAAGATCACTATATAATTCAATGGAGCATTTTTTTCCTCAAGCATTTATATAAATATTAACAGATACCTTGATTGTATACATACTATCGTACTCAACTGAGTTTTAAGACGATAAATTTCAAAGTCAGGACTATGAAGAGTGATGAACATAAAATGTTTTTTGCTCGTATTTGTATATTTTTTTGCATAAATTTATACTTAAATTCGGTCTCGAAATTGGTAATAAATGATGGTGACGAAAAGCATGTCGGAATTGTTCATCAAAATAGTACTGCTTATCTTTGGAACTTTGAATAGGGTATGGTAGTTGACACAAATTTCAATATATCTAAAATTGCATAAAGTTACTGTAATACCAGGTTATTCATCATAAAGTGCTTTAAAGTTATGTTAAAAAAAATCTGTGTAACAAATTCTATATCTATTATGTATTGATGATGTCGGTGCTTGATAATAGTTCTGTTAACCGCAATAAACTCCCTCAAAACAAACTGGTTATGTCCTCCAAATCGATTTAGCTACACATACAGAATATATTTAAACCATTACGTTTATAAAATTTGGAAAAAATTAGAAGATTTTTTGATCATATTGGAATGTGCTTTAAGATCCCACAACCATTAACAATCCAATTGTTTAGACGATCAGAACATTATAAAGTAGTTAAATGGTTAGATGTTATAATATATGTAATTAGTAGAAATTATGAATATTCATAATATTTAATTATAATTTTGATGACTATCTCGAAATGTCTACTGAAATGTTTCTCAAACAGTAACTTCAATTTTTTCAAAATTCAAATATTTATATAAATTAAATCAACTATTTTTCTTTTTATCATCTCGAATTAAATAACCAACTGGACACTGTCCATATTATAATCTGCTTGTTATACCTAATAACATTATAATAAATATTTGTCAAGACCAAAAAAGGTATAATTTGAGCTGAATAATTATTTAAATACATTTTGGTGAATTGGTTGCTGGTTGGGTTGTTAAATTCACAGCACAGCAGGAGTTCCAAAATGATTTAAATCATTTTGTATATTATAATATGATTATATCAATATAAGAATATTGTACATGTTTGAATAACATTTTAATGTTTTTAAAACTGATTCCATTATCAGTTTGTAAATCTTTTTCACTTAATTTTCATATTATAAAGATATGTTTTTGGTATTTCGTACATATGTTGCTACATGGAAATATTTAATAGATTCATTAAAATGTCAGGTCTTATATATTGCTTATTGTTGTTATGTGTTGGCAAAATATTAAAAATTATCAACTATTGTCCAAGAAATTGGAGTTTGGGTTTGATTCTTCACTGAACTATGTGAAGTTGTCCAACTTGAAATGTAAAGTTTAGCAATTTATGGTGGCTACAACAAACTGAAGGTGACGAATGTGCCCTTGATGCGTAAAGCTTCGCTTCTCAACAGGCTTGGTAATAGCTTCACTTTAGTGATGACGATTTTTCGTCATCTTGTTCTTCAATGATCAGACATTCTAATAACCCGAGAATTTCCTTTAAGTGCATATATTGGCATAAAATATATGACTGATCAAATATTCCACTTTTTTTTATACGGTTGACAGTGTTGTTTATCACATCAAAAATCTACCCATCTCTATAGACACAACATTTATGCGTTTAGCAGTTCAATGTTGTCGCTTTTTGTTTGCCATCAGCTTTAATCTACTATAGTATTCAATTACCAAATAATGACCACTTAAACTATCAGAATCTGCATATAGCTGATGCGACTGCACAATATTTCTCTACTTTTATTAATTGTGATATATTTCGTTTCTTGCAAACACTTCGTTGAGTAATCTCGACCACTTCATTCGTCACCACATTTCATACTACTCTTGAATCTTGTTTCTAACGTAACAACGTTGTACCTACTATGCGCTACTGTAATTCATATCACTGTATTGACATTTCTCGTGTTTTATATAGCCCTTTCAATTTTAGTCGCGTATTTGATTTAATGTTATTATCGTCAACCACTTCAAGTTTGCTAGTATTTTTTTTTTTAGAATGCACTTTGTGTTTATGATGTTTACTACAAATTTATTTAAATTTATGTTACTTATACACGATGAACATGTGTTATCTATACCTTTGCATTAGTCGCTTCTATAACGTGTCCATTTTCGTACGTCCGCTTGTTATTTGTTTGACGTCTTTTTAAACCATATTTAATTTGATCTTGGTATTAACTATCACTGCAAAGTACTGCTAGTATTTTTTTCAGAATTCAATTTGTGCTTGTAATGTATTGTATCCCGGGGGGGGGGCATAAAACATTGTTTCTAACTGCAAATATTTCTATAAATTAATTTTAAATGAATGCGGTAACACAGTTTGTTTCTCTAAAATTCGCGTACCGCAGACGCTAATTTTATCGGTTTTAGTATGTTTCTTGATTGGAGACAGAGTATGGGTTGTATATACTATACATGCCTATAGTTTTCTACATTAAATGGAATTGATAGTTTCTGAATATGTATTTTCCTATACTATGGGTACTGAGTAGTTTCGCATATAAAACTCTTCAAAATATTACATATGTGAATGTATTTTATCAGACCTGAGTATATTACTTAATAAATCAATTGTTAATTTAAATTATGTATAAATTGTAAATTTCTTCAAATCATCCTCAACTAATAACTTAAATAAAATTGTGTAAAAATGTTCTTTAAAAAAAAAATTATAATTTTATTATTTCCTTGCTTCTAAATATGCTTAAAAATTCATTCGTGCACTTTTTGAGATTATTTATTTCACGCCTCGTTCATACCATTTTGATACGCACATTAAAATTTGTAAAATTATAATAAATTAGTTTTAGTACCTCATAATACATTAATTTTAAGTGGTAAAATGGGTATTAGTTTGATCAATGAATGTAGAAAAATTAAATTACTTCATGACTCATCTATTGGACGTTATTGTGGTACCATCAAATTTGGGGATCCATTGGGATAGTGATGTGTTTAGAAAGTAATTGTTTTATTGTTTTTTTTTTGTTAATTATTGATAAACCTTAACTTGAAATTTTAATCGTAACACAAACAATGTGTGGCAACATTTATTTAAATAAATAATTTTATATTTCATTAAATACATAAGACTTCGTTCGTGTGTTCAATTAATTATTAACTCTTTACAATATTTATAATATTTTCACAATCTCTAAATCTAATTATCTCATTGTTACATAAATGCTAATTAGTTTATTAAATAATGTACACAAGTACCTACAACTATTGAAATTGTTGTTTAATTTTCCCATAGTATAAAATTTTCAATATTCATATTGAGGTTCGTCGTCAATGCAGCTCTTTTGTTTTTATTTTATTTAATCAACATTTTTTTAAAATAATAACCTGAAGGTGTAAAATATTTTAAGTTATTGAGCTATTTTCTTATTTCTTATGGCATAATTTTTATTTATTGTGTCAATAATTTCAATTAATAATTTAAATATAATGTGCCAATTATGTACATATATCGTGAATGTATGCTTGACTATGTGTTGAGTAAAAGTTAATTTTTTTTTTTTTTTGAATATCTCGGAAAAGTTATTAGTATTAAGGTTCAGTTTTACATATAAACCTACAAATTGCACCTTACATTTGAATGTCATTATTATACTAGTAATATAAATTATTTCAATGACGTGTCCTATCCTAATATAACCTATAAGCTATCCTTAACTAATGATATAATCATATCATATTTGGATGACCTTACTTCAACTTATCTGAACTCTTGAATATTATATACGTACGATAATTGTTGAAAATAAAATATATAATAAAATAAAAATTAAATATATAATAACATAATAATATAGTATTTATATGGAGGTCATCGATTATATAATGGCTAATTTATTTTAAGTCAAATATTATTTTTTATAGGTACAAATACCTTACAAATTGAACATAAAAAAAATTGTCATCTCCAAATTTGTATGCAATGTGCCATTAAATTGGTGAAAAATAAAAAACGAAACAGAAAAGTTAAAATCCATTAAAAAATTATTATTCAGAAAGGAAAAAACTAAAACTAAATATTTCCGTGTGCGATATTATTGCCCGTTTTTCTCAGTTTTTATTTTATAAAATATTATTGCAGATATTTTATTACGAGAGGGGTTCAATTATACATAAAATAAAATAATGCCGACAAAAATGAAAATACTGAAGAAATATTGTATATTATAATTGCATTAACCATAATAATGATGTTATTGGAGGTCAAAAACGAACCGAAGATATTCTTGGAAAATATTATTAGTTAATAATGGGACAGACAAAAATCTGTAATAGCTTTTCTTTTTATATATGCACAGTAATTGTAATGGTGTATATATACACTTATGTATATTTATATATTAATATATGCAACTAAGAACACTCTTGGTACTGCAACCAAATAACCATTTTAGTGTGTAAAGGAAAACTTGAAAACTTTCAATTCCATCGTCTTTCCATTTATTTTTTTTTTTTTCCTTTTTCAAAAATTTCTATTTTATATACCCACATTTTGTTGATTTATTGCGGTGGTCCCCTTAAAATATCATTACTATAATTAAGGTATTGTTTTGTTTACGGGCTTTAATTCAAAGCCCCAATTTAAATAGAATTATCCACTACAGATTATTATTCCATAATTTTTATAAAATATTAATTCATTGAATGAAATTATTTTTAAGAAATTATTAAGAGGATGATTTAATTTTTCACTAATAACTTGAACCTTTATTTGGAAAACATTCTCTTAAACAGCATGACATCTTTTCTTGGTAGACCTCAAATTTTTACAAGGACATAATTTATGTTTAAAAACAATAACATATTCGATTATCTCTAAATCTTCTAAAATTATACCTTTTGTATAGCTACAATTTTCCAGTAGCAAATTATATTGTAAATTAAGGAAAACTATATAAATATGTGTTTTCTTTAATATTTGCATTTGGCATGAAAATCATAGTGTTGATGAGTATTAGACCTCATAAGATGAATAAATTGTCCTTATTTAAATCCATCGATATTTTGTTAGTATTATTATATATATTCTTGAATGGTGCTAAATCAGAAATAAAATGAAGCTATATTAAACTAGTATATTGTATGTATGATTCTAACGATTTATGAAGGCACACCTTACAAATGATTTTCCATACACAAACTTGGATGTTTTCCTGTATTTTCTAACAGCAAGTGATATGCAAACTTATGAAAAATTATATAAATATTAATTTTCTACATTTTTCATCTGATGTGAAATATGAACCAGTACTGATGAACATTTGGACGACCCTTTGAAGATGAATAAATTGTCCTGATCAAGTCCGTCGACATTTTTTTGGTATTGCTATATATTCTTGACGCATATTAAATCCGAAATATTATAAAAATAGAAAACTATTATATTTCATTATTATTTTTCCGATGTCTAATTATGAAGATTTTTAGATTTACCACTGTCTGATTTTGAATTGCTTTAGCAGGTAATATGCAAAATTACTATATATAAATATTTGTTCTTTATAATTTGCTTTTGATGTGCGACGTGAACCATTGCTGATGAGTATTTGGACGACCGTCAGATATTTTCTTAGTACATATTACTATATATTCTTGAATTAAATCATAAATAATATAAAAATATAAAACGATTGTGTATTGCTTAAGATTTTTACGTGCTGTCGTTTCTAATGATTTCTGGAGACACACCTATCAGATGATTAATTCCTACAAAGAGCTGATGAGTATTTGGGCGAACTTCAAAAGATGAATCAATTACCCTTTACAAGTCCATCGTTATTTTTTTGTAATTATTAATTATTTTTGAAGCATATTAAATCAGAAATAATATAAATATATAAAACGATTACATTACTTAAGATTTTCATGTTCTCTGTCGTAAATGCATGATTCTGATGATTTCTGGAGGCTTCCCTGTCAGAAGATGAATTCATGTTTTCTTATATTTTCTAATAGCAAGTTATATGTGAAATGATGGAAAATTATATAACTGTTTATTTTCTACAATTCGCTTCTAATGAGTCATGTGAACCAATGCTGATGAGTATTTGGTCGCCCTCCCCCCCTGAAGTTGAATAAATTGCCCTCATCAAGTCCGTCGATATTTTCGTGGTATTATTATAAATTCTTGACGCATATTAAATCTGAAATAGTCAATAAATCTAATACGATTATATTTTATTAATAGTTTTGCGTGGTATATATATCTGTTTCTGGAGATTGTACCACTATCTTATGATGAATTCCTATATATTTGCTTAATTTTCATCCATTTATTATAGCATATTATATGCAAAATTATGGAAAATTATATAAATGTTTATTATCGACAATTTTTATCTAATGTGAACCAGTTCCGAGTAGTATTTGATCGACCCTCAGAAGATGAAAAAATTACCTGATCAAGTCCGTCGATACTTTCTTGTGTATAATTACATATTCTTAAAGTATGTTAAATCGGACATAATATTAAAATATGAAACGCATTAATATGTTTGCATGTCGTGTATATGTGTAATTTTGGAGATTTCTGGATGCACATCTATCAGATGATAAATTCCTCTATGTTGTCTATAGACATATTTGCATGTTTTTTTGCATTTTCTAATAGCGTATGTAAAATAATAGAAAATTATATAAAAGTTTATGGTCTACATTTTGCTTCTGAATGTGGCATGTAAACGAGTTCTGATGAGTATTCGGGCGACCGTCAGAATTTGAATTAATTGCTTTGATCAAGACCATCGATATTTTCTTGGTATTGCTATATATTCTTGAAGCATGTTAAATCGGAAATAATATACAAATATAAAACGAATATATTTCATTAATATTTTTGCGGATTTTAAGTTTCGCATTGTCAAAAAATAACGACGTCAGATTAGATAAACCAAATATTTCCGCGACATACAACTATTTTTATTACCACAATAATTTATATAATTGGGACAAGGCTTTTCTTGTTGTGAATTCAAATTTGCTGATGATTAACTAAAATGGTAAACTTTGTACGAATATTTGATTGGTATATGTTAATGTAATTATTGATTGCGAAGCATTTTAAAAAACTGTTTACATTCACTATAACAATTTCACTATGCACTTTCATAATTTATTAATGTTTAATTTAATTTTTAATTATGAATTCTAATAAATTTTTATATTTAACCTTACATAAAGTATTGATACAGTCATAAATTTTTAAAAAATCTCTATTAAAACTAATAATTAATATTAATTAGTAATTTATTCAGCAAAAAGGCATGTTTATTATAATTTTTTTTTTTAAGATATCTTCTTAAGAGTCGTGTTTATTTTTTTTTTGGTATATTCAAGAAATTTTATGTATATGGAAAAAGATGAAATACAAAACTTTGGAATTTATTGATATTTCTCTGAGATTCCACATGAGTTTATATAACTTTGGGCAATCCAAGAAATTCTTTCTTCTTTTTTTTTGTATGTCTCGCGGACACTTTAAAAATTATGTTTCTATAATTAATTTGGATTTTAATATATTTTACCAATGCGTGTGGCCGAAATTTAAGTAAGATTTTTATATTACTTGACCTTTTATACACCCCGTCTTAATCTTCTTCATTATATTCTTATGTACAATGAAGGAAGCGAGTTTTTATGAGATGAGTGTTTATAGGATAGACCACTATTTATATACATAGAAATCCATCAGTCCTTTCATATTCAAATTGAATATGAAAATACTAAGATAAATTTCTTGAAAACTTATTAAATTTAAAACACGCGAGTTTGTTTGTGGGAGGCACAATATTTGTATATATATATACGAGTATATCCCGCTGGTTTGTTGTTTGCAGTGACCAGCTATTATTCAAATGTGCTAATCGTTCCCACGGCACCTTCTCTATTATGCATGCCTTTTTTATTTCTCAAATTTTTTTTTAAAAAATATTAAAATGTTAATTTTTTTTTTTCGTTTTCTTCATTTGCGTTAAGGTTAACAGAAATTTCTTCTTCGAGTACACACAAATTGTGATTGTATATTGTAATAAAAGGTTAAATGCTTTTAACTATCATATATACTTGAAATGTGTTAATTAAATATATTTTCATAATTAACAGTGACATGCACGATTGAATGTTGTTTGATTAGGTTGATTTTATAATTTAAACTCATATATATATATAAAATGTATGTTATATTAGATTGATATTACATATAGGAACCAAATTGGGCAGTCAGTTTGCCAAACAATCAAACAATCAAAAATATAATAAATAATAAAAAAAAAAAAACAAGATTTCACACGTTTTCAACGATTCCGTATCCAATTTCGTGAACTGCGGGATATCTATTCTATAGATAACATATAAGAGCAACGTCTGAGTTAATCTTCAAAACCAAAAACAAAAAACAAACCTTACTTTTTTGTTCAATAATATATGATACGGAATAATGGAACACTTGATTAAGAAGAACAATCACCTGTGGTTTCTTTTTACCAAAATCAAATGAATCTCAAATGTAAGTTCATATACTCATCATAATAGATGGATATACGGATTTGAGAACTTTATTTTCAAACAAAATATTATGTATGACCTCAAAATAATAATTTACGAACATAAAAAAGGTTATACTCCTATATGTGGTGTATAATCTTTTGGATCCCGCACAGGAGATATTATATTTATCATACCTTTTTTTTTTTTACCATAAACCAGAAGAATAGTAAAAGAAATGACAGTACCAAAAAAAAAAAAAAATTAACAAGTGCTAGATTGAATAAAAAAAAAAAAATATGATAATATTTAGAGGATAAACAATATATTAAGATTTTGAAAAAATAAATTCATTGGAATATGAACAATGGTAAGGATGACCTCCTCCGGTGCTACGTCACGCGTGCTAAACAATTGTTAACTATATTCAGTTCCTTGGGATTTAAATACTGGTGTTTATTCCTATATCAGTTAACTGTAACTAAAATACATAATATGTATACCTGTTGTGAAACTGAATGTAATTTGACACATGTTGTCAAAATGTATGCAAAAAATGTGTAGTGTATATTTACTCTGAATGAACCTGTCCGTATAGTTTGATTGACGAGAATGAATATATTTGATTGAGTGGCTATTTTCATCAAATGAATATAGGAAAAAAAGAAGAAACTTCAATTCTGCTGAATGTCTCTATCGAGATTGGATCCCTAACCCATTTTAAATTGATGTTATAGTACAATAATGCTTCTTCTTCTTCTTTTTCTGCTGCTTTCGTTTGGTCATAGATATGAACTTATTTCTCCAAATGACGCTGCAAACGCATCCAAATATTGATGCATATACTGCACTCCTGCAGTACCATCTCGATAGCTGCTTGTTCCTGCACCCAAGTAACGAAAGCTCATAATTTGCTCAATTGGTATGTTATCTACCACTAGTTTGCATCTTATTGGTTCTTTGGCTATAACAATTTGTATGGTTCATACAACTTATTTAAACCTTCTTTGTTTATGAATATCAAATTAAAAGTTCATCTGTTCTCTCTGAAGCCATTCTGTTCATCGCAAATGTCACTTTTTGACGTGATTTTATCGCCAATAATTTTAGTGAAGCGTTTATGTGCAGCACTTAATAAATGTGATGCCACAATATAGTTTCTCGGATCAGTTTTACTGTCGTTAAATATAGGTATGGTTATACTAGTTCTCCAATCTGTGGGTATGTGTCTCCTCCGATCGATTTTACTGCCCTTCTTAAATATAGATATTGTTGCACTAGTTCTCCAATCTTTGGGAATCACTCTCATTATGTTCATGTATATTATCGAACAGTTTAACATTATCAGCAATTAGGTGACATTTCAGACAATCGTATGAAATATCCATTAATACCGGAAATTTTTTTATTTTTCAATTTTTTTTAATTGCTTGTTCAATTAAATGTTCGTTGACATAAAAATGATTATCTTGAACTCTGTGACTCGTATGTCTCAAATGTGTTGGTAAATAAAGTGTGGAAATGCGTAACCTATGCTTCAGCAGATAATGTTGAATTTTGAATATATTCATTTACCGGTTTCTTTCTATTTCTGAGAAAGTTCCAAATTTTCTTTTGTCCAACATACAAATCACGTTCAATATCTTTACTAAAACGATTCCAGTATTCGTTTCTACGGTATTTTCAGATTAACTCTGTTTCTAATGAGTTTATTACTCTATATTCTGTCAGAGTTTTTAGAATTCTGTATTTAAGGTACGCCTGCCGTTTTTTTTCGGTTGCCAAAATCTTCTTCTGGAAACCATATGGTTTATTGTTGTGTATTTTTCATGCAGTGTAATATACTGGAACCCCATTCTGTTTTTTTGGTAAAGAATCTCTACATGGTCAATATGGTCCGATATGATTTCACGTGTCCAAAAAAAATTCATTTGTATTCTGATCATAACTACATTGTTCATTTTAATGAAAATCATATGAATAAATGCTGTAGTTAAATGATTCTATTCATATACTGATTTATTATGGTTTTCGTGCAGTAAAATCGAGTGCTGAAATTCTTGCGATTTATTATTTTGGTGCATATATTCGGAATCATGTTCTACGTAATTAGATCTATTAGTAGATGAATTTCGAAATGTGATGTTCTTCATAGCTACTAATAATTTCCCATAACCGGCTATCGGTTTTCGAATTTTTGTCAGAACAGCGAGTAGCTTTTTTGACATAGTTCAAAAGTCATGTTTATTGTTATAGAATGAATTATTTATCGCACTGACCTCATCGGTTTTCTTATGCATCAAATAAACCACCAACTATTATGTACACGTTTATTTTAATCATCCGTCAGATCACAGCACCTCTTTGATTATCTCGCAATGTGACGGTTCTTTGTATTTATATTTCCAGTTGATTTTTTTATGTAACCTGTTACACTTTTATTTAATTATTTTTTTTTTAATGAGATTTAATATGTTCAAACCTATAAAATTACTTAATGATATAATGAAATTATTTAATTAATTTTCTTAAAACCCATTATATAATTACTATATCATATACATACGAGTATACTCGTATGTCATTATCGTTATATAAGTGAGTACTTAAGCAACATTGTAAGCACTTTACATTTTTATCATTATCATTAACAATGATTTATACTGTTAATATAAGTAAAAGGATGTGTACACTTAAAAATAAGGCCATAATTAAATGATGATATGCAAGGTGTTATTATTTTTATCTTTAAATGTTCATTATATATAATTATTAGTATATGTATATCTTAAACGCTTCAATTATATATTACTCATGTTTGCATTAGGATGCTAACTTCCAGGACTATATA
>JANSTX010014854.1:0-17527 GCA_027564355.1 Penthetria funebris
ATGAGATTTTTTAATTTTACCGACTGATTGTTGTTGCAAAATCTCTGGCATATGTGTACAAAATGTAGTAGGTATAATTACGTATGATAGAGTTTTCGCGTCTGAGAAAGAAATATACAAAAAATGCCCTTCTGCTAATCATGCTCTCCTGATACAGAAACCCAAAACTGTGCAAAATACATTGGTGCTATTTAACACCAGTTAATCAATGTGGATAAAAAAAGGTGAATATAGCTAAATAGATGTATTTGACATGAAGGTGTTTTTTACGAAAAAATCTAAATATCTCGAGAACGGTAAAAGTTATAGCTATACTCCTTGAGGAAGAAACATGCAGTCAGTCGAAGGGCATCGTACGAAGTATCATACAAACTGATTAAATAGGGTACAATTTTCAGATATCATGAATTAATCAACACGGTAGAAAGTCAAAAGTATGCTAAATCGATATATTAGATATGCATGCACGCATTTTCTTTTTCTTCTACATCAAACCTCTTTCGTCAGGAGTTTAAGAGATATTTCAAGTTTTTGTTCATATAATGTTTTTCCAATAATAATCGTGTTGTTCTTCTGTGTCAAGATCATAATTTGTTGATGGTAATGAAAACACGTTCATCTCGTTGAATTCGTTAGCACTATTAGATACTATTTGATGGGAATTTATGTTATCAGCATATACATAATATTATATCTTTCCGATGAACGGATTTTATACACCTTAAACATGTCACAATTATTGTTGATGGTCATCACATTGATAGTAATTAACAAATAAATAAAATAAAACATTTAATTAAAAATTAAAATAAAAATATATATTATTGTCTTTTTATTTATCAAGAATGACCACCGCCACCAAATAATGCATTCCATTTTCTATATTGTTCGAGACTATCTTGTGAAACACTTGGTCGAACATTTTGTAATGATTTTTTAAAATCACCGAAATTTATCGGTCTAACATCATCATTATTGATAATTAATATTTGATCATGTGATATTGAACGTATCGGTTCAAAGGATGCATCTTGACATAATGTTTTTATATCGGCACCAGAAAATCCATCTGTTAATTTGCCAATTTCATTAAATTCTGATTCGGTAATTTCCATACGAATTGATTGTAAAAGATTTCTAAGTATTTGTATACGTGCTTCGGCATCAGGCAATGGAATATATAAACGTTTTGTTAAACGTCTTCTTGCTGCATCGTCCAATTCTTGTGGACGATTTGTTGCACCAATTATTAAAATACGATCATCATCAATTGTTGATGCTCCATCTAATTGTACAAGAAATTCAGTTTTCATACGACGTGTACATTCATGTTCATTTTCAGACCGTTGACATAATAGTGAATCGATTTCATCAATAAATATGACCTATAATAAAATATTATTGAAAATTATTTGTAAATTAAAATGTACATATTGTTTTTTTTTTTCTCAAATTTATACACTTGGTTGATGGACGGATGCAACCGCAAACAATGCTCTTATCATTTTTTCACCATCACCAATATATTTTGATGTTAACGATGATGCACTTATATTAAAAAATGTTGATTTTGATTGTGATGCAATACAACGACCAATTAATGTTTTACCAGTACCTGGTGGTCCAAATAATAATATACCTCTTGGTGGTTTTCTTAGTCCTGTAAATATATCAGGACGTAATAATGGCCAAACAATTGCTTCCTTTATTGTTGATTTAACTGTATTTAAACCCGCTATATCATTCCAATCTAAATTTTGAAATAAACCACAACTCATTAATAAAAATATCGATTTGTTTTAGGAATGCAAAAAAAATGTATAATTAAATAAATTCTCCATCGTTTCTTACCCACATGACAAAAATTATGCATTATTTCAGAACGTATTAATTGAATCATTTTACAATCAATATTTTTTAATTTTGGATCAATTTCGTCAATGTCACTGTCATCACTAATAGTCAAAGTATTTGTGTTACGACTGAAAAACGGAAAATTTTGTTAAGAAATCAATAATCTATAATATTCTTAATGTAATGGGTTTAATTTAACATATTTTCATAATAAATCTTAGCCTGAACATCATATGGGTACATAGGGCGACACTGATATGTCATAATTTATTTGTTACTATAATTGCAATTTTGCAACTGGCAAATATAGAAACAATCATAATTATTTATACATTTGAACATTTCAGTAGTGATGCAAAAAATTCCAAGCTACCCAGTTTGTTTAGCTGTTTTCAACCAGTCGACAAACACGGCATTATCACCTTCTTTTTAGTCTCAATCACATGCCAATACTGACATATATCGTGATTATGTTAGCGGTGACATCGCGTGAAGATAAAGATGAGTAAAGTAACCTAGACGATAGTATGTCAGTACATTCGTTACCAATCCACATAATATGACTGTTATAAATTGATTATAAATACATATGAAAATGATAAGATATGATCTAGGATATGATAAGAAAAAAAGATAAATAAAAAAATAATAAAACAATTTACTTATTAACAGTCTCCTCTTGAATAATTGGTGGAACGAATTTACTCATAACCGTTCTTCGAGCACCCAATCGTTTTGATGTATTTCCATAGTCAAAAGCAGGTTTAGGTTGTTCACTGCACCTATTATTATTAATTGAATTTTGTATATCACGTACATCTCGGGCAGTTTTAAAATGATTTATAGCTGCTTGTTGTTGTTGTTGCAACTGATTTTCTTGTTCAATATGATGATTAGGTTGATACTGTTCTGTATAATTCTTTTGATTTTCGACATACTGCTGTATGCACAAATTTGATTCAAGCATATTATTACCAGTTGATTTACTCGGTTGATTTGAATTAAATGAGAAATATGAATATGATGGAGAATTATTTACAGTATCATTTTTTTTGGGTATTTTATTTTCTATTTCTAATGGAATAGTTTTCCGTTTGATACTAAACTGATGTGATGGATTAGCTTTATCAAATGATTGTTCCAAAATGTCATTTGAAATTGACGGTACTGAATATTTTGGTGTAAATACCGGAACTGTTGATAATATTGATTTAAATGATTCGGCCGATGATAAAGAAGATGAATGTGTTTGAGTACTATTTTTAAGTAAATTGTTAGGAGTACGAAAAACAAATTTTGAAGGCACATTATTGTTGTAACTATTATTGTCATTAGTAGTATTATTATTAATATTCTTATTAATAATAATATTAGTATTCTTAGTGTGTGTTTCGCATTGCAAACCAATGCCTGGATCAATATTTGATTGATCATATATTTTATTATATGCAATAAATGTTGATGGTTTTAAAATTTTATTACCTTCGTTATCATCAACAATATCAGTTAATTGATTAGGATTAACAGTATCCTCTGTTTGAATGTTTGTATTTTTATTGAATGTTATAAATTTATTACAATCGTTTGGTTTAAGACCTGATAATGAGCTGATCCAATTTGTCGTTAATATTTTTTGATGTGCAGTATTTTTTTTTAAAAAATTCATACATTCATTGGAAAAATGTTCTACTTTTGGTTTTTTTAAAACTTTGTTATATTCATTTAGTTCTTCTAATAATATTTTATTTGATGCATTTTGTGAATGATTTCTAAAAATTAGGTAAAATTAGATATATTAATTTATCAAAACATTGATCGTGTTCAAGAAATGATCACAAATTATTTGTTATGTTAAATGTTTGATGTTACATGTATGTTAGAAACGGCAAATTAACAAAGGCGTTAAGTTGATGATAATAGTCACGATTGAAAGTAAATAATTGAGCTGTAGATCAACTATCCATTATCATACCATCCCATTTAAGAGCATTGAAGACCACAGATTTTGCCAAATATTACAATTTTCAATATATACGAGTAAATGTGACCAACAGCAAATTTGCTAATCCAGGCATTTTTATTTATAGCATATCTTAATTTATTCGCTTTAACATTTGATCAAGGATATTTAACATGTATGTATGCATGTATTTCATCAAACTTAATAAGATTTAATAGGAATATTATTAACTATAACAGAATAAAATAAAATGTAAACAAAACATAACACCACACTCACAGTACAGCAGACACCTCAAATAACTTCATTGCGTTCTGTCTTATTAAAAACAATTTTTGAAAATCATCCTTTTCATTATTCAGAGAAAATAAATTCGTTTCAAATTCACATTTGAAATTATTTATTAAAGGATTTGAAGACATATTACATTTACACTTGAATTTACGATCGCATTTAGAAACACTTATGAAATTTTGTAAACAAATAAACGTCAATCAACGATGATGAATTACTGAAAGTAGTAGATGGAAATTTGGTAATAGCTACTTGCGTGAAAAGACTGCATTATCGAATGATTCGCCAAAATTTGAAAATAAAAATCTAAAAACTTGTATTAGTATTTCAGTAATTTAACAATTAAATATTTTCATCAACAAGCTATAGATAAATTAATAAGAATTGATGTAGATACGAGATCCTTTTTATGCATTCCTATCTATTACATGTCCGGGGTCGAGCAGAATATCATATGTCTTGGTGTCTGAGCTACGGGATTGATTCATCGACTTCCTTTTGTAACTTGATTTGTGGTCTGCATCGCAGTTCATGTAAAATGAGTAAAATATCTACCACTGGTCTATGTGGCACGAAGACCTAAAGCAAATCAAAGACCAACAGCAAAGAAGTCCAAGCTAAACCATTATCATTTGTGAAAATCTAGAATTCCCATGGAGTATTTACAAGTCGATATTATCTCTTGCTTCTATGCATGACACTATGTAGTGATAGCCGAATCGCCACTACTATTATTGTGACTTTGTTTAGTTTATTCCTTTATCATTTCTTTACTGTACTCATTGTTATACAGGGAGTACAGGTCGTCAACTGAATGTTATATATAATTAGTACGTTCCTGTCATATAATTAACGTATGTATTCTGATGATATTGTCAGTCGGTTTGAATGAACTACTGAGAAATATTTATATAGATTTTAGAACTCCGATAGAATAAGTAGTACATAAACACATTAGAAACAGAGTTAATCCCAAAATAACGCGAATTAGAAAGGAATACTGGAACTGGCACAGGGTTCAAGATAATAATTTTTACGTCAATCAACATCTGATTGAACAAGATATCTATAATACCTATATTTAAGAAGGGCAGTAGAACTGATCCGAGAAACTATCGTGGTATCACTTATTACGTGATCAGTTCAGAAATTCTTCACTAAAATTATTGGCGATGAAATCACGTTAAAAACTGAGATTTGCGATGAACAGAATGACTTCAGAAAGAACAGATCAACTATTGATTCCGTATTCATATTACGGCAACTTGTGGAGAAGTCCATTGAATACAACACAAATATTTTCATGTGCTTCATCGATCTTGCATAAACTTTCGGTCCTATCCAACTTGATGACGTAATAAATATTTTAGAAGAAGCTAACAGTCAGCAAAACATAATTGTTCTTATACAGCAGATACATGTTGACAACAGAATGCGAATTAAAGTAAACGAATTAAGTCAATTGAAATACCAATATGAATTCAATCAGGGTGCTAGTTTAAGCTCAATATTGTACAATGTAACAAAACAAAATCATACTGAAAATTAAATCTACTGGTATTGTTTATAGAATGGGCAGTTAACTGATCAGTATCATTTGTTATGCAGAAATTGAAGACGATATGCAACATTTATTATTTGCATTTAAACAAGATGCTGAAAGCGCAAACATATTGATACCTACCATTAAAACAAAATCAATTGTTATAAGAACCAATAAGATGCAAACTAGTGGTCGATAACATACCAATTGAGCAAGTTATGAGTTTCCGTTACTTGGGTGCAGAAACAAGCAGCTATCGAGATTTTACTGCAGAAGTTCGCCATCAAACCAACATCAATATCTGAATGCATTCGTGAACTGACATTTGGAGAAACAAGTTCATCTTGCTAGAAAGTAAAGTATGAATTTATAAGAAATGGATTCTGTCGTACACAATAATGACTATTATTCGTTCTCAACAAGTCATACTATGCCAGTTCTCACACACTCAAGGTAACCTTTTTTTGACAATTTAATTATCAACGCGTTATTTCATCAGATAACCACACTTCATTAATAATGAAATCCAATATTGATGTAATACCATCAAATTCCACCTTAGCATTTTGGGTGATGTGTTATCAGCGCCTTTTATGTGTTTTAATGCCAATTTGATTTTACCACGACTTGGATTCGAATATCTGAATAATAGTCTGTCTTTGCAGTCAAATAGATTCTGAGCAACTTTATATTTGGGCCTACGTAGCTTGTACTGAGAACTTAATAATAAATAAAATATACTGAAATCTGTAATAGGGTATTTTTTTAATATTGTCAATGTAAATACCTATCTAGAAGTCATAGATTATATACAATAATCAGAGTAGTTGTATATTTTATCTATAATTATATGTTACATGATTTTTACGCCTTTGATTTTGTGACACACACAAAATACATATTGACCTTATAATCAATGGATTAAATGATTCGATTTACTCGTATTTACCAAATTATTGAATAAATAAAGTCTTAGCGGTGTCTAATTTAGACGAATGCCCACTCGCACCAATATCTTTAATATTTTGCCCTTAAAAATTTTGTTTTTAGTTTATTAGGGGTATTTATTCGCTATACACAAGCATACATATTTTGTCAAAAGTTTTTAGTGAATATAATGTCATCGAAACTATCCAAATCATTTTTACCATTGTATATTGTCTCAAAAATATTATGTGTTAATCCTTTTAATCGACATCCATTTAAATGTTCCTATGTCGGCAGTATTATTTCAATTTTAATTACAATCGGTTACATAACATTTCATTTAAAATTAGTTCAAATGAATTTAAATGAAAATGAAGAGAAGAATTTTATTTCATTAATGATTGATACTTTTAATCGATACTCAGGTGTAACTTGTTTACTGTTAATAGTTATAATGGCTATAGTAACACAAGGAAGTATTGTTGAATCTTTAAGAAATTTGGAACATATTGATGTAATGTTTGAAACCCATTTAAATTATGATAGCAAATGTTTTCAATGGCATGGGTAAGATTTAAGTTTCTTTGTAATATTATTAATATAATGATTTAGATTAGATTAGTTATTTCAGGATATAGATTCGTTCGATCTATTATACCACCATATGGAACAAGTTTGTGAAGTACGAATAAATATGCTCTCCAATCTATTCATAATTTAACATTAAGTATATATATATTATTAACGAGTCACGAATCTGTATCATATTGTAGGTATCCCTGAAGAATCTTCTATATCGTTATTCGGATGAAAGTCACAGATACACCGCACCTATACTGACACATTCTGCCTCAACAGATTGAAAGAAAATCAATGTAAAGATCTAATTTAGATTGTTGAAATGTGTCCATGAAAATCATGATTTCTGGATTAGAATGTATTGAGTGTGGCGGGGCTTTATAATCAGCTAAAGTATAATTATTCAATATTGTCTGGTTCATAAATCCTATATGGCAGAAACATTTACAAAACGTATATAAACTTTGCACAGTCAATTTATACATAAATTACAAGAAAAAATAACAAACTTTCCACATAATTAATTTAAACATGAGAGATATCAATATTTAGGGTTTAACAATCGGAGAAACAGGACATATTGCAAAACTAAGAGATTATTGATGAACGAAAAATGACATTGAATAGAGGCAGGCATGGTTTAAAAATGTGAAGTGTGGCCAAATCTTCGGCTAGATAACACATAGGGTGGCATTACGATGATAATATTCCATTTTATATGTTTCTGTTTTCGGGGTTGATAAAGAGGAACGTAAGGATGTGTCATATTCAAGCATATAAAAACAGAAATTCACTGCGTATACTTCAAGTTGTATCTAATGATCATCGTATCAATTTGCATGTAACTTCAATTGACAACGGTGAAACATATATAAATTGAAATTTTACAAAATGTAGAAACAATTAATGTTGTCTGGTTCCGTATCTGAATAATCCAACAAACTAGTATTTAATGATGGGACACTTTTCACCAAGGATTTATGGAATTTTCAAACTATCTGTGCTAATCTAACAGACCATTTAACCACAGTATTTATAGATTGTTACAGGAACAACACAGAAATAAATATCATTATCTTATCTTATAAGAATTGGATAATCACCTAGACGAAGTGTGGACAATACGGTATTTAAGATATAATGTCGCCTATCGAATTGGAATATTAATCTATCTAGTTCTGGTATGATAGTTTACATTCGATAGCATCCAATATATTACAATGATCTACTATCAAGAATATCGTTTTGATTTTGTGCTTCTTCATTTACTATTAGTAAGTCACATCTCGCTCAATATAATTTCATTAAAATACGAATATAGTAAACGTAATTATACGAGTATATGACTAAATAACTAGCAATAATAACAATAATTAGAAATATTAACAGCTCATAGCATTACATAACCTTTAACCCAACTTATCGGCAACCAATTGGTATGAGATATATTTAGAACATACACACCATATATCCTACTCAAGTTCAACATAGAATGTCTCATCATTGTAAACGTAAAATTTCAATTCAATACATTTGAAACCTTCTGTATAATATGACTGTGTACTAGGTTTCCGGTGTAAAAATGAAGAATGATGATGATGATGACCTACTAAATTTTGGATATGATGACGTATGACAATGGCAAATGAAAATAAATTAAAAATAACAATGAACGCATTGAATTTCATGATGATAAAATCTAATCTTGTTTAAATACATAACTTTCAGGTTCACATATGTTGCAAATTGTTTTAAGTAGAATTCCAGAAAACAGCGAAAATAAACATATAAATTTTATTAAAAATTGTGGATTATGAGATAGTTGACTGAACTGATAATGGCCTTGTATGATCTTCACACATAAGTTTTATTGTAGCGAGTAATATAAATGAATTACGACTGCTTGGTGGTTACGATACGGTGGCGCGCTCAAAAGACGTCATTCCTTTGATAAGCGAAATGCAGTTATATTAGCATTTTTAAGCGTCATTGCTCTCTGTATTGATTTTCAACCTTTGCTTCTTATTTTGTATTTTTAAATAAACACATTTAATTTATTTAATTGTAATTTAAATTTAAATGTAATTTCAGAAAAATTACTATTCAAATTGTCATCATTTTGGGTATTTCTACAATATTAGAATGGCAAAATTGCCTTATGTACATAAAGGATTCAGTACCATTTTCAGACAATTGTATTATTATGTGTATTGTACCGATGTTTGTTACAGGCATTACATTACTTCAATTTATATTCTACATCCAATTAATTAAGGATCGTCTAGAAATTATAAATAAAATTTTAATAGAATTTACAAACAAAATCTTATCGCTAGAGGTAATAATTAACAAAGCAAATATACATACGAGTAATGTTGCAGACAAACCACATAAGCATAAGCATCAAAAATATAAACATACTGTGGACATATCTTTCATCAATGATTTTGCAAATTTAAAAAATGTAAATAAATTACAAATGGAAAAGTCATTGCAGATATTGGGTGAATCGAAAGATGCATCCAAAAAAACAATTTCAATGCGGCTAATGCAAATATTTCATAATATTTTCCGATGGAATGAAATTTCTATTAAAAATATGACTAAAGACATTTATGATAAAAATTTTGATTTTACCGAAAATATCATAAAAATACAGAAAATTTATACAAAATTAGAAAGAACATCAATACTAATTATGTCTGCCTATGGTTTTCAAATAATTTTGATTTTAATATTAAAATTTACCACTCTAACATCATTACTGTATTTTTGTTGTATGATTGCGATAAAGTAAGTAAAATGCAATTTTAGTTTCATATTACATAATTTATAATTACAACTTCATCCATTTTATCATCATCTTCATCATCTATAAATGTACCAGTTGTGGGTACACACATAAAGTGGCACTACAGTGTAAAAATATTATATACAACATCATATCATATCATCTCATCTCGTCATCATCACATTACAGCACTTATGAATTTCTTACATGGTGTGATTTAAAAATTTGGATAGTAGACAATGTTGGCGCGTTGAGAAAGAATCTATGCAAAAAAAAGTTTTTCTAAATTTTTTTTAGCTGGAATTTAAAATTTAAAGTTCTCACTTGTTTTCCTTCAGGGTATAGAAATTGTTTTTGTATTAAATACAGTATCAGGTGAGCAGGGAACGTTAGGTATAGTAGTTAAAAACTATGTTTAGCGACTACAACTATAACTCGATCTGCAATTGAGATTGTGCACTTGTTTGAGATTCTCAGACTTTTTGAATTTTCGTACAATTTGTGTTTATACTTTTAACATTTTCTTAGTCACATGATGTACGATGTTACCACAACCAATGCTATGCATGTGAGCTGTCCTTAATGATCAAGTTGAAGATAATCATGGTTTAATACGTCGGACACATACTCGTATTACTCGTGAAAGTCAGGATCAGTATAATAATAGGCAGAATTGTTTTAGATTTAATGTGAAGATTTTCCATTCGAAATATTATTTATTTTATGTTATTTTTCCCCATTCTTTTTTGTATTTATTAGTACTGTTTTATTTCAATCAGTAATTTTATTGAATTTGAATAGCAAATAATTTAAAGTAATTACATTTGAATATGTGGTACGTGTAATAAAATTTGCAAAAAAAATCTACATAATTTCTTTTCCAAATTTATTTATTTGATGACAGACTTGCAATGGGTAATGAATTGAATGATGAAAGTTTAGATCAATTAATTAGTTCTTCTGGTTGGATTATAAATCATCTATTAGAAATATTTATTATTAGTTATATATGCTATTTAACTAAATGTGAGGTAATCATACAAAAAAACAATAAAAAGTAGAAAAAAAACTAATATCTGAAATAAATTTGTAGGTGAACAAGATTGGATGTAATTTGCATTTATTTGGATCAAAAATAAATAATTTTCAGTGTAAAAATAAGGTAGGTTGTAAGTTTTTTATCAATAGAAACTTATCGCGTTAAAACATTCGAGATGCATGTTATACGACCTCAGTTATAATTGCTCATATACGAGGGTCATCCTAAAAATTATTGAAAAATACGTAAGAATAATTTTAATTTCTTAACATGTATTCGATCGAACCAATTACCAAAGAACTTATTCCAATCTATAAAAAATGTTGACCACAAAATTGATGATTGATAGACGGAAGCAGTAAGAAATCAGTTGGGATAAGCCAAGAATATACGGTCAATCGGACATCAATTCAATGTTTTCCAAAAAGTAGATTGTTTGGCTGTGTGAGAGCTAACATAATCATCTGTCATTTTTTATTGTCTTTTCTTAACTCGTTTGTTACTTTTGTTAATTTGTAAATTAGACCAAACCAGTGCAGTTGAAAGTGGCAATAATAGTTAGTTACATATCATATATTAAAGTTATAACAATATCTAATAATCATACATCTATTACATGATAAGTTGAATAACCCTCCTGAAAACTATATTTGGGTATCAGACAATGTATTCTTACTCAAAATTAAAAAATAAAACGTGAATTTCTCGTAAATTCTTTGACAAATTCAAAAGTGTAGATATACTTGCATAATAATAGGAAACACCGTTGTCATTTTCCATAATATTGGGATGTGGACAATATTGCATGTTTGAATACCGCACAGAGTAGTCATATGAATTTTTTTAGAAAGTCTTTAGTAATTCTATATAATTATAATTACTTACATAAAACTCTTAATCGAGTTTCCGATGAGTATCACGCACTTCGGCAAGATTCCCTTTCCTTCTTCCTTCCAAAATATCACAATTTCACTACAAGCTGCATTTAGTAATCCGTTTTTCCAGTAATAATGCTTAGTTAACATTCACCAGTCCTTAGCATAATACGCCTTATCTATAAATTTACATTGATTGATATATGTTTATATATGCTCGTTAAGCATCAATGAATTGATACGCCGTCATATGTGAAAAGGTTTCTCAGAACTATTTGTAAACCATACATTTTATTTAATAAAGAAATTTTGAATTGAGTTTAATAATTCTATTGAAGTAACAATCGGTTTTCCAGGCTGTTAGACCCCGATAATTACTTGAGTCCGTAGACCGTTAAGAATGCGATGAATTATACATCAACCTATTGAAGAGCACAAAATTGAAATTGATACTGGCTACGTATACAGGCAAAATGTTCAGCAAAGAAGTTCGTCGTACAAACAGGATCAGTGATGATAGAACCATTTAGCACACTTTGGTATCAGTATGTTGCAAGTTTTTTTTAATGTTTTTAATATTTTTATAGACTTTGTGGTTAAATTGAATATTGCTTAATTTGTTTTGCCAGTACCTCTATAGGTGAGATTTTATCTGATTTATATTTATTTTGTTGAGACAATTGACATATACGACCTGATTAGAAACTTGTGTGTATCATTCATTATATGGACAGTATAGAGGACAGTTTATCTTCATAATCAATCATTTGCGACAGGTCATGGTATGAGCAACAACGTTTAGGAAAAAAATTAATCGATATACAAATTATGTGGAATTGCGCTGAAATTGAAAGTATTATCAATATTTTCATTAAATCATACATTTGTACAATATTTTCGTTAAATCATACATTGTTGAAACTAGATGAATAATTCAATCTATCCCGTAATTAAATAAGCGTCAATATTACGTCCGTAAGCTGGAATTTTTATGGTGAATTTAAATACATTTGTAATCCTACCTCTAACATTAAAAATACTCAAAACAACCATCATATTGTGGGCTAAACTTCAAAGATAATTTTGAATCCACAATGAATTTGAATACAGTAGTATTGTCTCAGAAATGAAAGTTCAATAAAACTGATCAGGGTGAGCGTAAGCACCGATATTATTTACAATGACATTTTGTCAGATACCTTGCACTAAAAATCACCACATAGGACCAGTCTGGTCTAATGTTGTGCGATAGTCTCTTCAATAATGTTTATTTCTGCAATATTAATGATATTACTGTTAGAGCAAGGAAAATATAGCAAAATGCACAGCAATCCGCCAGTTTTACATATCGTGATAAGATGGCAGTATATTTCAATGTCGATATTTTGTTTTTTATGGTTAATGTGTTTAGCATCAAGATAACTTCTCAACATGTTTGCCATCGCACCACCTCGGCAGTTTTGAACGTTTATATATCTAATTAGAATTTGACATGTTGGATGTTGTATCTCTCGATAATGAATTTTAATAGTAGTTAATGTCGGCTCAAACATTCTGTATGTCAGTAGTTTAGAGGACATCACCTGCAATTGAACAATGAGTCAATTTGGCATCAGGACCATTCTTATTGATTTAAAATAATATATAATAATTCAGTTGGTTCATAAAATTTTTATAACTTCTTACATGCTCTAAAGATAAGTACTCGTAAATACAAGTAACAAATTCAAATAAATTGTTTTAATTAATAATTCATTTATATAAATTTTAGATTAAGGCCTTTTCAATGCAATTGTTACATGAAACCATAGAATTTTCACCTTTGGGACTATTTAATTTAGATTTAAGTTTCATGTATGGTGTAAGTTGTTCAACAAAACTAAGAAGAAAAAAAACATATTTTTTTTGTTAACACAATTTTCTGAACTACATAGTCTAATAGGCTCTAAATCTATTTTAGCTAATCGGAGCTGTTTGGACATATTTGATAATATTAATTCAATTTGATATGGCACAAAATGCACATAAAATCTATAATAATAAAAGTCATTGATGTTGCATCAAGTTTTGCATGTGTATGTGCTATGTTAAATGCACTTAATTGGCAAGCTGATCAAATAACTTGTACATTTTAAATAAATTGAAATAAAATAGAACAGTATATGGTATAGTATATATAGTTTTTATCGGTTATCGTTTAACTATTGGAAAAAATTGAGACAACACCTCATAAATAATTTAGCGAATCGTAATTCTCGGGACTGTGGAATAAGGCTGACGTAGAAAATATATTTAAGGAAATACCAACAAGACGTTTCAGGGATTCTATTCCAAGGTGTGGTACAAAATTAAATCCGCATTACAATTATCTCGAATAGAGGTAATATATGATAATACTAACATCTTGAGCTCAGTTGGTCAACCTATAGTTACCTTCACGCGGTTTCATCTGAAATGCGCTCACAGTATGTATCAGTTTTATGATATGTGATTTGATTATGTAATCAGTGCGGGTTTCCACTACATCATTACTTTTTAGAAACATGGACTTGTTTATCCAAATGACGTTACGAAGACAAACAGATATTTATGCAGCCTTGTTGGTTTGATAGCGAACTACTGCAATAGCATCTCGATAGCTGCTTGTTTCTACACCCAAGATCCAGAAACACATAACTTGCTCAATTGGTATGCTATCTACCACTAGTTTGCATCTTATCGGTTCTTTGGCAATACCAATTGATGTTGTTCCATATGGTAGACACGAATATCAACATCAATTATTTTGCAACACTAATTGAATAATATTCAAAAGCTCAAAATTATTTATAAAATTTACTAAATGCTCTATAATTTATTAGGAATGCTATAATAGTTGTAAGTAATCCTGACGACATATTGATTGAAAATATTTAGTTTCACAATCCTTTTTAATATTTACATAATTTTATTTTAAATATATAATTAGGGTATATCTACCGAAAATATGTAAATTATTACAACCATTTTCCCACAAATAAATCTTATTTTCCTATATTTTTTTTTCCAATTAAAGCTATTTTTTAGGCAGTGGCTACCCTTTAATGTTTATTAACATAAGCATGGAAATAAATTATTTGCAATTTGCAGGTGATATAGTACATATAGTACTGATTGCCCGAACTTCTTATGAGACCATTGTAATGCTGAACTTAATTATGAATTTCAGAAAATTGGATAAAAAATGAATATTTCAAAAGCATCTTCTTTATATAAAATTTATCTGGTCAATATCAAAATTTACAACTGCCATTTCTTCTGGTTGTTCTGTTTCACCCAATTTTGCATTAAAATTTCCAACATTAATCAAATTTTTTTCGTGCTTTATTTTACTGCTGACCAATATCATTGTAAAACTGATAAATTACATTATTGTATTAATTTTTCCATTTGTCCAAGCATATGTTGGAGTTGTAACACATGCTTAGATGATTTACATGCTGCATCTATCATTGATCTGCATTGTATGATATACAACCCTTGTGGAAACACTTTCCATTTGTTGTTTATATAGAAACCAATGTGATCTGCAACTTGACTTCATCAATTGGTTCCTTTATTACAAATATTTAGTCGCTTTCTCACCTTTCCCAGAATATGGAATAGTCATTGTGAGTTTCCACATTCTTTCGTTTAAGACTTCAGTCGTAAGACGCCAGGGTTGGGTTTAAGTGACTAAAATATGCTTTTTCTACTAAAATAAACTTGTTAAATGAACTCGCCTAGTCATCAGGTATATTGAAATTCTCGAAATATTGTTTTCTAATATTAAAGCATATCCACTACCCTGAACGTAAACAACCATTCATTAATTTAATGTTAAATTAAATCAAGTTGGGTATATACGAATATAAACGGGATTTTAATAAATCTACTAAACGTAGGAAAAATAATTGTTTTAAAATTACAATTTTTCTGCGATTCAATTTTTTGATATTAGAAGAATGTAATTTAACAGAAATTGTTAAAAGAATATATCAAAGAATTGGCAATTTTTGATAAATTTGCATAGTAAAAAACTAAAGTATGAGGAAAACAGTAGGTTGACAGGTGGGTAACAAGAAAATACGTTGTTTGTATATTTTAAAAAGGAATGTCAATTTTTTCTAGGAAGAATATTGAAAAAAGATATCAATATTCATATATTATAAAAAATACAGGAAATTATATAAAATGGGAAATGAGAACACAATTGAAGTTTAATAAAGAAAAATATCTTCAAAATAATAATATATATCAAAATCATCATACACAATTACCATCATTGTCATGTTCATCTGTACCATCTCGAATAGATGTATATAGTGATAACGATACTACACACGCTAGTATAGGACATTACATAATATCTTCTTTTCACTTCACTTCACTCCAAATTTGATAGTTCCATTATATATAATTTTTAGTCAAACGCATATCTTGCGATATAAATGAACGGACACTGGAAAATTTGGATTGGTACACAATTTAAGATTATGTAAAATTTGTGTAAACTGCCACACCCCACTTAGTTCAGACATGGTCTTGACAAAGGTTGTCATCGTTTTAATGATGTGTTGACATTACACGTGTAATTGCGTTACTGGTGGTTGCGCAATATTAAGTTGTTTTAAGTGTCATCCAACTTCCAGCTTTCATTTACTATAGTGATGTCATTTGGGAAATTTACATTAATTATTATTATATTAATGTTACATAACAGTGATAACGTTTAATGAACTAAGTACAGAAACCTGATGCACACCAACGTTAACAATGAAATAAGTTACATGTGCCAAAATTTGTTCGAATTGTTTGTGCTGGCATTTGTATACATATATCTTTGATAGTACTGCTATATAGTTCAGTAGTAGTAGTCTATCAAATGCATTTCTAGATCGTCATGAATTTCATGTGAAAGTCTTTCTTATTATATCTACACTTTCCCATCATTATGCAAAATTCTTGTACTTGCTGACGCACCAAATCTGGAACGATTTTTTTGAAATATTAATTAGATTACAACCTGTATTGTTCAAATTTCGTTCACATATTTTTAACTTCAGTAATTCTGAATATCTTTTTCGTTTTTAAACAATTAGCTGCGTCTATAGATAATGGTCAAGTTTCGTAGCTATAAATAAGCAATTAATATTACAGATACGAAACTTTGTATCAAATTGTTCACCATTGACCGTAATAAATATGAATATCAATTCAAACGCCATCTGAGTCTGCTGCGGCGGTCAAGTACTTTTCGAATTCATCTTTGTAATCGTCATTTGATCCGTGACCATTTGTTGATTCACATTTATCCGTGCCCATTTGTTGATACTTTTCGTACATTATACGCGCTCAAATGGAGAACGCTGAACAACAGTCAGTCGATATTAGCAAAATAATTTAGAAAATGTATTGTCTGTAGTAGATGAATAATAAGTATTATATCAAGTACATTAATCTCACTTATAGCATTATATACAATAGTTATTAATTATAATTGGAATCGTAATAAAATTGCAATTCTTCTAATAGCTTCTCTCTTTATATTTTGAGTATAATAAATATAATAATCGTCATAAATCAATTCAACACAATACTCCAATCAAAATCTCATAATAATAACTAAGGCTATTAAGCTGAAAAT